>OY757257.1:10658377-10757330 GCA_963584085.1 Pyrausta aurata | reverse complement strand
TTATGGCTTTTACGGTAGCCATTTTGTTAGTATTTTAAATTTTGCTGGGTTATCGTTACCTTTAGGGATACCACAATACAAAGGGTAAAAGTTCTCGATTTAAGGGTAATTTACAATCGACTAATTTTTAAAATCGTATATGTATTTTAATTGCTGGAGGAACATTTCATGCGTTGTAGTGATCATTATTATTTGAACTAATTATGATTTGTGTTCATTTATATAGATTTCCAAAAGACGAGACGGTACGGTAGGTTTGGATTGCAGCGACTGGACGGCAAAACTGGCAGTCTACCAAGCACACTCGCATGTGTTCTATCCATTTTAAAACCGAATGCTTTCAGAAAAAGCAACGGATAACTTATTTGGCAAATATTTGAATGTACGCAACAAATTTATGTTGCGTATTTATGTTATTATTTAATAAACTTACATCATTTAACGGCCCATAAAAGTTATTTGTTGACTATTTTATTTAAACTTTATTGCTCTGTAAGTTGTATAATTGGCGGACTTATTCTGTTCTATGACGTTAAAAATCCTATTTCCTTCTTAAACATTTTTTTTGTACACAATTTTTGTTTTATCCCTATGTTAATATTTTTTTGTACAAATAAATAAAGATTTTGACTGTAAAATTAAGTATTTATTGTAATTAAGGTTACTAGTGTATTTATATGGGTGGAGAGTAAATTTTTATGAACATGGCCACCCCAAAATACGTAAGTACTTTATATCTGTCTCATACGGGTGAACGCGGCTGTCAAGTCTATAATATACTTCGTCTAAGATTCCGTTTTATTTATTCCTTATCGTTTCCCTACCTTTATAACTCCGTTCGTGGCTATCGCAAACCGCGGGTGCCAAAAAAAGAAAAAAAAAAAAAAAAAACAAAGCATTAAATTATTGAAATTGAAAGCATGGAAGATTGCCTGGGTGGGTGAATAATATTTTAGAGGAGGAGCAAGAACGCCACATGTGAAGGATTAAGCCACAAGTGATATTAGACACTGATGTGTCGCAATGGCCTCTCCAGTATCACCTGTTTTTGCTGATAGGGCCCTAGGCCCTGAGTCCATCACCTGTATAGTGTAACACTGTGTAACACCAAAGTTTTATAAACGGTATGTACCTAGATGTCACTTTTACAATTTTACCCACCAGTATGTTACCTACTGCTTTTCCTAATCATCTAAACTCTATTCATCCAAAAATTCAACTGGTAGGATTGCAGAGTAATTAATGAGAAGTGAAGCTCTTCTTCCAGAGAAAGAATTTAAGAGTTTCTTCCAGTTGAATTTGGAAAATCTACTCTCATACAGTTCATAATCAGAGAATTTAGAATTTTTTTCTTATCCAGATCATAACCTTAGCCTCACAGTCATTAGAAATGCCACCAATACATACCTATCACGACCAAAACTTTGTTCCAGAGAGCAAGGGGCATCAATGATAACCGAAACCTGGCTGCATGTAAGGAAGGTTGTTGCATACCCCGTGCCAAACCCGCTACAATTGAACAAGAAGATTAACCAATTTTTACCACCTTTCAAGTGTCACATCACATACCTCTCCAAGATGTAGGAGAGTACAGACAGGAATGTGAGTGTGGCATCTCCTACATCGCTGAATCAACAATTAGTATAGGCATGCAGATTAAAGAATTTATATAGCTGATTTATTGATGTTTATTTATGTAACAAAGAACCACTTCATATGTTTAGACAAACCTAAGCAACATCTCCTTCTGCAAGATCTCAAGACACAATAAGCTTTTTCTGGGTGGTTAGGAACGTCAATAAATATTAATGAGCGATGGTAGTTTCTTGGTCTGCCTGAGACCACGCTGATAATAAATTAGAAAGGTGAGGACCTTTATTTCATTTTAAATAAATATGTGGGAAATGAATCTGTAAAGTGTTTTAATTCTATGTGTAGTGTTTTCTCCATATTGGTTTGCATAAATTAAATGAAATTTTGGTACTTTACTTTATGGTACTTGCCAAAATATATCAAAACAGTGCCATGAAAAAATATATATTTAGATCAATTTTTTTCCACACAACAAAGTAATATGTTAGTAAAGTATGTAGTAGTTTTTTTTTGTGGCAAAGTAGTAGTTAAAAAGTAAAGTAACCATAAAATCCTCTCAAACAAAGGAACTCCTAATCGAAATACAAATTGTGAACGTCCAAATAATCGGTATGGTCATAATAATTGATCACCTTTGATGTACTACTTGCTTCTTTTTGTTGTAATAATAAAAATACTGATTTTGTTTCAAAATAAGTTTAATAAAGCTTACTAAGCATTCTATATCGCCCTTTAGTTTTAGTTAAGTATTACAGGGTGACTTGAAGATGGGTGCAAAGCTTGGAGGCGGAAGTAGTATAAATAGTTGTGACTGTCAGGTCTGCCTGTGTGGTCGCTAGATTTAGATGAAATATATTGAGAAATTTAGTACCTAATTGGTACTATTTGGTACCTATCGATAAAAAAATAGTACCTCAGCCCTTGGAATATTATATCATAAGTCTTATACACAGGCCATCCTGACGTCAGGTTGGCCTGTATGAAATTATATTTGGGTTTCTGTTATAGGTATCATTCTGGAACCTATGCTAGCATTTAGTACCTAATTGGTACCTGAGAAAATATATATTACATTTTGAAATATCATGATATTTTTTTAGATTTTGGATTTTTTAGATTTCCCATAATTCATATTTGATCCCTTTTACTACTCGTTTTTAATCATTTATATGTTACCGGCGTAATTTGTTTCCCCCCTATGTCCTATTTAGGGCATCTACGAATCCAACAAATTTAAAATCATGAAAATCGGTCCACCAGTTCTCGAGTTATAGTGGTATATATAAGTGGTGTAACTTACAAGACTTTCTTTTATGTACATAAATAGCTAGCAAATCCAGCGAACTTCGTTTCGTCCCGGTCCCGTTTTATGGTCATTATGCTATTCGGGGCCCAGACAAATCCAACAAAATAAAAATCATGAAAATCGGTCCACCCGCTCTCGAGTTTTAAGTGGTTTAACTAACCTAAATGCCACGGGAACCAATGAACCCTGCGCGACCAACCAGTTTTTAGGGTTCCGTTTTTTGCCATTCGGCTACGGAACCCTTATAGTTTTGTCAAGTCTGTCTGTCTGTCTGTCTGTCTGTCTGTCCGTCCGTATGTCACAGCCACTTTATTCTGAAACTATAAGCATGACATAGCTGAAACTTGGTAGGTAGGTGTATCTTGTTCACCGCTTTCCGATTCAGATACAATAAGTAAGAAAAAATAATATTCAAGCATACATGAAACTAAAACCAAACATTTTTTTTTTACTCCTATGCGTTTGCGGTGTCTATGGATAGGTCTTTGAAAATGATGTGGAGGTTTTTGAAACCATGGTTTAAGATATAGACGCTTCCAAAGTGGTAAAATGGGCGTCCCCCCCATCTAACTTTTGAACTAAGAAAGTGAAAATTTTGAAAAAAATATATAATGTAGATCTCAACAAAAACTGGCAACGAAAATTGATTTGAAGGAGATCGAACCAGTAGTTTTAAAGATATTGCATATTTTTATCAACCGCAAATATAACTTTGTCTTTCATACAAACACTATGAAAATCAAAGTTATTTTTGCTGTCACAATATATTGTGATGTAAGTGGACCCTGAATTCAGTTAAGGGTGGCACGGAAACCTCAGTGCGCGGGTCCGACACGCACTTAACCGGTTCTTAAATATTGTTACCACTAGTAAATAATAACATTCGATCATCTGGTGAAATAACCGCACAATTGCATATTTGCAAATTATACAGGAGAGCACTTTAAAGTTTATGAAAATGTTTTGCAATCAATAACTTTTGCATCTCTCTTGTTAGGAAAATACATATAACTTTTCATCTCTCCTGTTCGAAAAATAGCACTTTCCTGTGTAGATAGACTGGGTGGAAAATAGCTTATCCATCCCTAGGGTGGAAAGTAATTTAGTTTTAATTGGCATGGTATACAGTCAAGGCATGCAGTCAAAGCTTGGATCAAAGATAATTGAGTCACATCATATTATAAAGATAATAAACATTTTTGCTTAGCTATAGATTTAAAATCATATTCTAAAGGTGTTATGATAGTCGTTGATTAAAAAATATACAATTTCTAATTTTAATTCAAATAACAATTAAAATATTTGGCTGCCCGCCATAATGCCAAGATGTTTTTTTTTAATTTTATATTGTCAGTGTCATTTCAGGAAGGATTCGTCCAAAGCCGTTAAAACTTTTATATAAAAACCGGCCAAGTGCGAGTTGGACTCGCGCACTGAGGGTTCCGTGCCAACTTTAACTGAATTAGGTATTGTTACTTCCACTTAGCCAAAATACAACAATATTTTGTTGACCGCAAATATAACTTTGTTTTTCATAGTGTTTATATGAAAGACAAAGTTATATTTGCGGTTGATAAAAATGTGCTATATCTCAAAAACTGCTGGTTCGATTTCGCTCAAACCAATTTTCGTTGAAAGTTTATGTTGAGATCTACTTTACATATTTTTTTCAAAATTTTCACTTCCTTTGTTCAAAAGTTAGATGGGGGGACGCCCCTTTTACCACTTTGGAAGCGTCTATATCTCAAACCTTACACTTTTAGAAAAAATGGTTTTAGTAACCTCAACATCATTTTAAAAGACCTATCCATAGACACCACACGCATAGGTTTGAGTAAAAAAACATTTTTAGGTTTTAGTTTCATGTATGTGAGCCGCCCTTAAATATTATTTTTTCTTACTTTTTAGGGTTCAGTAGCCGAATGGCAAAAAGCGGAACCCTTATAGTTTCGTCAAGTCGTTTTTGTACCTGAATCGGAAAGCGGTAAAGAAGATACACCTACCTACCAAGTTTCAGCGGTGTGATGCTAATAGTTGTGTGCTGTGACATACGGACGGACAGACAGACAGACAGACAGACTTGACGAAACTATAAGGGTTCCGTAGCCGAATGGCAAAAAACGGAACCCTAAAAACTGGTTGGTCGCGCAGGGTTCATTGGTTCCCGTGGCATTTAGTTTAGTTAAACCACTTAAAACTCGAGAGCGGGTGGACCGATTTTCATGATTTTTATTTTGTTGGATTTGTCTGGGCCCCGAATAGCATAATGACCATAAAACGGGACCGGGACGAAACGAAGTTCGCTGGATTTGCTAGCTATTTATGTACATAAAAGAAAGTCTTGTGAGTTACACCACTTATATATACCACTATAACTCGAGAACTGGTGGACCGATTTTCATGATTTTAAATTTGTTGGATTCGTAGATGCCCTAAATAGGACATAGGGGGGAAACAAATTACGCCGGTAACATATAAATGATTAAAAACGAGTAGTAAAAGGGATCAAATATGAATTATGGGAAATCTAAAAAATCCAAAATCTAAAAAAATATCATGATATTTCAAAATGTAATATATATTTTCTCAGGTACCAATTAGGTACTAAATGCTAGCATAGGTTCCAGAATGATACCTATAACAGAAACCCAAATATAATTTCATACAGGCCAACCTGACGTCAGGATGGCCTGTGTATAAGACTTATGATATAATATTCCAAGGGCTGAGGTACTATTTTTTTATCGAAAGGTACCAAATAGTACCAATTAGGTACTAAATTTCTCAATATATTTCATCTAAATCTAGCGACCACACAGGCAGACCTGACAGTCACAAATAGTTGAGCCACGGTTGTCTTACGAAGTTTCACTATTTTTCTTAAATACTTATTATGTTTTTTTTTATATAAAACCTAAACTTTTACAATTAATTGCTAATAATGGCCAATTTTCATGATAAGTGAGTACTAAAATGTACTTTAATAAACTTATATAAATACTTTATATCTTGCGTACTTTTAAGTACTTATACTTAAGTATCTTATTTGTAAAATCATAAGCCAAAATAATTAAAAATTCTACCCAAAGTCACTATTCCACGCGGACGAAGTCGCGGGCACAGCTAGTGTTTTTATAAGATATGATCTGTTAGCAGTCGAAAATTATTTAATTGAAAGCTTAGCAGTTTCGTATTTTGAAGCGTAAGCATAATGTGATACGCGACGGGATCACAGTCCTAGAGGGGATTCGAACGTTAGCTGGCTAAGAGTAATGTAGTGGTGGATTGAGTTTTATGGATGACGCAAATTAATGTTACGGTTTAGTATCAAAACGGATAATGTATTAATATGGTTTAATCATTTGAAATATAGTGTGATAATCAGAGATAGGAATAGGTAGGGCTTATTTACCTAAACTTCGAATCAGAACAGAGAGGAATCGGAGTCTTTTTATGATAGTATTTTTTTTCCGAGACGACTGTCCCAAGATTCATATCAAGACTCATATAGGACATCATCTAAGTACATCAAAAATAATTTTTATTTGGAATAAGTAATTTGTTTATGTATACCAAACTTTGTGACTGGACATAATACAGGGTGTGAAAAAAATACTATCCAAATTCAAAGAGGTGATTAAGAGTCGAGTCTAGAATACAGGAAAAATATATAAAAACATCTTGATTCTTTGCTAGATACAGTTTTAATTTGCATTAATTGTTATACAGAACAGTTAACGGCCCACCCATCCAAACGGGCGTCCTTTAAAATAATGATCATGCTATTTTCACTAATAGCAATTGATTAAAATTAAATCAAGCATTACAAAATCATACTCAAAAACATCTAAGATTGCGCGCACCTCATTCATTCATAAAAAAGCTACAAAAACAGATGGTTAGCGCCGTTGCGAGCCAACCGGCACCGAACAAAAGAACTTTTGTCTCTTTTGAACTTAGGTAGCCGCACTATCTGTTACTTTCGCACATTGATAACGTGTTTTTTTCAAATAACGAGTGTTCATCCATAAAAATATCGGTTAGTAAGTCAAGTGCTTTATTTGTTCATGGTTGTCTCGGGATGCGTGCGCGTGAGCAATGATCGTAGACGCAGGTTCTTAGATATATAATCATGATTTGCATTGTGTAATATCTACCAATTACTGAATAATGTGTTCTGGAATATGTAATAATATGTAACAATATGTAACAATAATCTTGTTGTCAATAAATATTTGTATTTGTATTTGTATTCGTATTTGTATCTAAGAACCGGAGTGACATGACGAAGCTGACATGAGTGTGCGTGAAACAGTGCGTTGGTATTCTGAAAATAGTGTAGATTATGGAGGCGGTGTGTAGCAGAGTATCTGTGTTCAGAGCAATACAAAATTGGCATGACTTCAGATAATTTCATGCGCCCAGTGTAAGTTATTACCAGACAGATTATTTGCTATCGTGAATTATTGTAAGTAGTTGATTCCAATTTTTTAAGTACGTACATGCGAACATGCTCAATTTTGCACTGGTCCAATCACATTTTTGTGTTTTTTGACGGTCTTGGGCCCGTAGTCAAGACCACAGCTTGGCATGAATTTATAGAACACGATTTGCTGCCTTAAGATTGCTCCTGTCTGTCTACATCAAATAATACGTAAGTCTAATTTTATTTGTCTATACTAATATTATAAAGAGGAAAGATAGATGTAGTAGCCATAATACTGTTTTTAGGTATTGTTACACTTTATCCAGTCGTAAACTTAAAGTTAACAAAGACCGATCACTTATTCAAAATATTATTATTATTTATGTACCTAATTAATGATGTCCCAACAGATGTCCTAGAAAAAAAATGTAGTAAGGGAGTCTCCGATTCTTGTCTTTGTTCTTCGAAGTTTAGGCTAATAAGCCCTACCTATTCCTATCTCTGGTGATAATATGAAGAAGCGGATTTTATTCAGAGTCATAATACCCTGCCAATAATTCAGAAGTGGGATAAGGACGCGCCCAATCTGGTATGTATCTTGCGATGTCATTTGTTATTATGTTACTAGTGGTTAATAAATCAATTTATGGATCAAGTACGAACAGATCAATGAAATTATTTTATACGTCTATGATTAGTTCGTACCTAATGGTGGTCATGATAACTTAAGTACAATTTGATTAAATTTTGGTTCAATTTGATGTATTTACTCATTAATTGTGTTTTTGAACTTATTTATTTCTGTGTGCCTGCATACTTACATAAAATTTTGGTATCTTTTATGTACAAATTAAAAACATATTGCATTGACCCCAAATTGGGCACAGGGCGAGGAAATGAATATAATGAAATTAATCCAGATAGATGTGATGTGCCCTACAAATCTAAACAGACTTACAAATTGTAAATATTTAGATTGTGTTGGGTATTTTGGCCCCGTGTCTACAGGTATATTAATTATTATAAATGAGATGATGTTAACTGTGTACCTAAGTGCAGGTTTCCAGCATATTTCTTCCATGGTGTCCATTGATAGATCCACACAATGACTGTTAGCTGATGTTTTGAGACAATACTACGCAGTCTAAGGAAGGAGGTTTCAAATCATATGGTGGTTTCATGATATCAAACAAAACATGGTAAGTTTTCTCATTTAATTGTTGCAAGTAGAATTAGAAAACTGATTTGAAAATACTCGATTATGTGATTGAAACATAAAATCATTTTAACCAGTGACTATCCCTACGAAATAATCTCGATGGGAACTTCCCAGAAATGCGTACCAAGGTCAGGTGACGCAATGTTTACATTAACACCATTAAGTCAGTCACCGTGTCGGTACTGGGACGCTGACTACAATGCTTATATTACTAGTTGTTCATTGTTACTTTTACCGGCCTCAAAAACAGGAGATTATCCAGATGACCTGCGAATAAGTGATATTGTTGGATTTGATTATAATGATGTGGAAGTCTTCTAAACACGTAAATATGTTATGTTTTGTTAGTTTATGTTGTTTGACATGTTTTCATGTTAATACTCGATTTCCTTGTAAACGAAAAGGTGTACCTATCGAATGTTTGCTTTTGCTTAAATTGGATACTTATAGTATAGGATACTTATTGGGAAAAGTTCTAATTTCATGAAATGAAATAGTTTTCTCAAATAATCAAATGCGTTATTTTAATCATTTTATGTTTCGAAGGTGGGTTAACTTTTTTATGTGCAAATTATTAGTAAATAAGTTGCAAATTCAACTCTTCAATGTCACTACCTACGATGTGATAATTTATAACCGCAAACAGAAAGGGTTAATGTGATTACTATCATCCCGATGTACGAACTTTAAGTTTTATACTACAAGTGCGTAATTGCACGTAAAGATCCTAACTTTTCTCAACGAATTGTTACTTACCTAATAAGCTTTACGAATCAATATACTTATTAAGTAGTATCGTTCATATTGATTACTTTAGAAACTTGTCTTCAGTTCTGTAAAATGTTTTGTCTATATAAATATAGGTATTAGAAATATAGTTTTGGTAGTCTTGATCCGTCTGGTCAGAAATTGCAAACCTCTAGTTTCTGCGGCTTAGAACTAACTGCTTGCTCTACATTTTTATTATTTCTTTTGACAAAATGTATTCACTAGAAGCTAATAAGGACTTGGTAGATGAGTTGGGATTTTAAGGTTGGATCCTTCGATAAACGCCTTCTTTTAACAGACGTATTTTAAAGTTACTCATTATGATTTCCCGGATTAAATGTTTTGGTTTTCAACATCAAACATTTTGAGTATATTTTTGGGTATTTCATAGTAAACTATGTTGCATTAACATACCTACATGTTACATATTATTTTGAGACTCAACAAAGAAAATGTACGACCCTTTATAATATCGAAAAATTGATTGTGTGTGTAATTTAGCACGCTGTGGATGTTGATCATTTGACCTTCCCGGATCTAAATCAGATTAGTGCAATTAAATATAGGTACTATGAATTCGCAAAGATAATAAGTAAAATATTTATAGCAATATAACTTATCCGAAAGTGAAATACACCAGCATGCCAATTACTAGAAAAGTTAAAAGTTTCAAGTAAGGTACCTATTATAGAATTAGGTTCAAAGAAAAAGAAACAAAATAAGATGTGATTTAACTGAATGGATCTGGTAATTTAGTACTACTTAACATATTCAGTGTTAATACAGACTTACGTACTTAAAACCAACTTTGAATAAATACCAAGACGTTTGGATTAATTTTGCACACTTAAAATGACTGGAGTTAGGTGGATTTTATATTAGGTAACGTGATTACCTACATTTAACGATAGAAAGGAAAGCAGACATGGATTTGTTATTCGATAATTAGGTATACTAAAAGTTTTGGTAACAAAAACGAAAGCATTAAATGAGAGTTTATAATATTATGAAAAACGTAACTTATGTGGCAGTATACAGTAAAAAAAAAACTTATTTTATATGAGATTGGACTAACTTAACGATGTGATATGATGTGCGACGTAAAGTCCAGCTTGTTTCGAAATGATAGTATTTCGGTAAAGTCTAAATAATGAAATATACAAACAAGCATCATAAGTATTATACATGTTGTAAAAGAAAAGTGATCAATTACATTTATGGCAAAGCAAAGCACTTGTGTGCTTTGGGTACGTAAATCTAATTCAAAATCGAATATTGAATGTTGCTGTTACCTGTTGTTTTATTATCATAAGTAATCTATGTTACATGTGAATGCACCCGTATGCTTCTCACGATACTGTTTTGTGTTTTGAATTTCTCTAGTTAAGTAAACTATTTTCTTTTAGAGAAACAATTTATTAAACCTAAAATATGGTCCATAATCTAAGCCAATGTAATTGAACTCAGACTCAAGTATTTGTATTCTGTTACCGTTGCTGACAAACTCCTACTTCACGATCGTTATTAACGACTGACGTTCAAGTATACTTGGTGGCATACTGAGAATTAGTTTATGTTAACCTACCAGGTTTGGTCAGGTTTGGTTGATACTGTGATAGCTCAAAAAAAAATAAGAGAGTGAAATGCTTGCAAGCTTCGATATAAACAAGGGAATTAGAATCAACATGAACTCGGTCTGATCCTATCGTAACTATAAGTTGTCAGATATACACAATACAATAGGCATTACTTATTGCGCTGTACTGATTGCACAATGTTGAGTTTAGGGATAAGGACAATTTTAAGGCAACTAGATACTTATAATAACAATATTTTTGTAATTGAAATGAAATAAAATTAAAAATTGAAACCCATAATATATCTAACTAAATTATACATCACATTAAATTGTCTGGATACTAGACATGAGCGTTCAATGGACGGACTAGTTAAATCAACCGTCGACGCGACGTCAACGGATGGACGGTCGACCGTTCTCTGATGGACTAGTCGAATTCATGGACTGCTAAACGAGTAGACTGCAGGTTCGTCGTATCAACGCGCGACGCGACAGTCGACACGCGACGTCGACGCTTATTAACGTAGTCGAATAATACAACCCGTTTAAACAATCTAAAATAAACTTTAAGGCAAAGGCAATAAGTAAGAAAGTTATTATGACAAAAAAAAACTCGTTCTCGTCTCGTTTCGTCGTTTGCTGCTGTAGTTGATTACGTCGAAACAATCTAAAGTGAACCTTATTTTTTACGTATTAGGAACGTTATTATTACAACAAACGCGCTAGTGAGATACGCCGTTTTGACTCGCGTTAAATGTAATCTAAGAGGGACGTAAGATAGGGTATTGTGGTAGTTACGAAAGAGAGAGAATGACGTGGCTGAGTGCAGATGTGTGCGTCTGTGTGTTGATTTATGTGAGCTCTTTTCACTTGGCGTAGAAAAATACAAACACTCAATTTGTTTGTTTACTTTGATCTTTCGGCTTTCGCGTCGCGCTGCATTTTGCATAGTTGTGAATTAGTAAAACTTCGTGTTTTAATGTTGTGTTTATTGTACTTATTGTTTGTAAATATGTAAATAAAGATAGTTAAAAGTGATCGTGTAGTGTAGACAATACATACAAAAGTATTTGAATGTAATGGCGGGAAAAAGTGAGTTGTGGCATCATTTTGGAAAAGACGCGAAAGCCTATTTAGTCAGTCCTAAGCCTGAAAAAGTATGAAGGGAAGATCATTTAATTTTATACAAAATTTTTCTTAAGATTTATAATATAAATACATACGCTAAACTTACGTACCTCCTTCCTATACTGTAATTCTAAAATAACGTGTCGGTCGTCGATCGTCTATCTCGTCTAGACAGTTAATACGTTCATGCAGTCGAGAAGTTAACTAGTCGACGAATTCAACTAGTCGATCGACTAGTCGATAGACGAAATTCAACGGTCTAGTTTCGTCGACGAGAAAACCGTCGACGACCCATGTCTACTGGATACGTTGACGTTGAAATCTTTACTGATATTTCCACATAAAAGTATTTCGAGACAGCTTCATTCACGATTCACGAATTAAAAGTTCAACTTGAAACCGGGCGTAAGTAACAAAAGTAAAGAGATCAAAATGACAAGT
Organism: Pyrausta aurata; assembly: GCA_963584085.1. Lineage (NCBI taxonomy): Eukaryota > Metazoa > Arthropoda > Insecta > Lepidoptera > Crambidae > Pyrausta > Pyrausta aurata. Next base: position 10,744,870 of record OY757257.1, on the reverse strand, counting down.
ACCTACCAATTAGACACACGACACACATCTAATACTCTTTTACCAATATAATGTTAGTACGAGTGGACATAATTATGAAAACCATTACCATCAAAATTGCAAATTAAATGAATAAAATAATTATGTTGCTGTTCTCAAGGGCCGCTATTCTAGCAGTAAGATTACAAGATGCGTATTCCTCCATTGTTGTTCATACAGGTATCACACAGTTCAGTGCACTATGAGGGTGTACCCACAACTTACAAGTATTTTTAAGCATTTAACATCTATAACACAGCGTAATGCTTGGTAATGACACATTGGGACGGGAAATAAATATTTCCAGTGATATAAATACTTTAATAACATAGTTAAGGTATTGTGGATTATGTTTATGGTTCATCCATTAATTTATCGGTCGGTCGGTACTACCTTAGTGACTGTAATTTAAAATAATCTTTATACTTGTAATATTATTGTATGTAGTTTTAAAATGTATATGTTTTATATACGAATCAGACAAAAACTTGTGCACTAGCTAATGAGTTGGTTTGAATTCAAAATTAACTTGGAAGAGTCTGTTATTATTATCAGGATTAATAAATCCATTATGTTCGAGCTGAGTCGAATATCTACTTAAAGAGATAAATAATGCAGCTAGCAAGTATTAATTTAACTAATTGAGAAAAAATATGCTTAGTTCTATTCAGTAAGACCCATAACGTCGAAGCGCTTTCTACTCTATTTGGGCAACATTCATAACAATGAATGTATGCCCTGTCACTTTGTCTTTTGAGGATACTTTTGTGAGTTCAGCAATGAGACAATAAAAATGGGCATATTCACACTGAACATGAAAATGAAGTGCCAGTTTTACTTTGTTCAGATAGTTTAAATAAAAACAAAACATATGGTATGGATTGGAGAACTAGAAACAGATGGTACCCAAACGAGAATGAGTCTTTAAGCGTGTATTAAAGTAAAACTTTATTGATAATGATTATACGAAATTAATTAATTAATAACAAGTTTGAATGACATTATGAAGCCAATAGGGCTGTGTATATATAAAATATGTACGGACAGCAGCAAACGATATTATATGTCTTATGCAGTTGTAAAGAGGATTCTTTCAACAGAAATATATCCTGAAGTGCTAGCGACTGCACATTTAACTTGACAAATATGCCATAGGTGCCAGCGCTAATAGAATCACATGAGGCGGATATTAATCAGATGCGCATGGTGATGAATCTGCAATTCAAGAAATGAATGTTTAATAATGTGGACGCAGAGTAAGCCGACGTGCAAGCGGTACCCACTCACATTATGTGTTTGGGAGGCCGTGCCACGAACGGTACTGGCCAATGTTATTGATTGCTTGAACGAGTAATGTTATTGATTAATTGAATGAATAGCTGACGTGCAAACGGTACCCACTCACATGGGTGGCTGGGAGGCCGTGACACGGATGGTTCTTGCCAATTGTTGATTGATTGAATGATTCATGTTATTGATTAATTGAATGGGTGGCCGACGTGCAAACGGTACCCACTTTCTTGGGTGGCTGGGAGGCCGTGTCACGGGCGGTACTTGCCAATGTAATTGATTGATTGAATTGATAGCCGATGTGCAAACGGTACCCACTAACATAGGTGGCTGGGAGGCCGTGTCACATGCGGTACCTACTAAAATGATTGATTGATTGAATTGATACCCGTCGTGCAAACGGTACCCACTCACATGGGTGACTGGGAGGCCGTGTCACGGGTGGTACTTGCCAATGTAATTGATTGATTGAATTGATAGCCGATGTGCAAACGATACCCACTCACATAGGTAGCTGGGAGGCCGTGTCACATGCGGTACCTACTAAAATTATTGATTGATTGAATTAATACCCGTCGTGCAAACGGTACCCACTCACATGGGTGACTGGGAGGCCGTATCACTGGCGGTACTTACCGGAGTTAATGTTTGATTGAATTGACAACCAACGTGAAATCGGTACCCACATTGCTGGCTGGGAGGCCGTGATACGGGTGGTTTTGTCGAGTTGTAAAATGAAATTATCATTTGAAGATTGAAGGCATTCACGCAATATCCACTTACGTTATAAGGCTTGCTGACTGTGTCACACAAGCAGTGTTTATCAAGTTATTAAAGCAAATGCTTATAAGGGTTACACGAATCATAAAACGTAAACAGTGCCTTAAATATCTTGATTGACCTTAAGCGACTATGTAACGAGTGCTTTTTGCAAATGAAAATATTACATTTATCTCCCTATATTCACAATACTTACACGATAAGTCTAGTCTTCGAGAAAATGCCTTAATGAAACATAAAGTTATTGATATGTTGCACCAATTAAGAATTTTACTGAAAGTTTAACAGAACGTCATATTCTGACGAAAGGTTAATCAATAAATCGAAATATTACTTTTTAGATACTTAAATATGTTTGTTCCCCACAGACTATAACTGATGATGTGGTGCATAAGCAGAGGCAGTATTCGTAAACGATAATCGCTCGAGTCCCTATCCGCTATCTAGAAGGAGCAAAGGGAAGGCCGAGCGCTTCGCAGCTGCACTGCGTAGCGGCATATGGCGGGCTCGAGAGAGGCGATCTTCAGTGAATATGATTCGACCTAATTGAAGCTGCAGTGAGACAGAATTTATTGATGCTGACCACTGATGAATTAATATCTTGAACTAACGAATCGTTAATGGCAATATTTCAGTTTTACTATTTTATTTTAATTTACTTTTCATGTGATTGTTCAGTAATTATGTTACAAGGTCTTATTAAACCGTTTATTTAAATGTGCCTTGTGCTATTGTGTAGCTGTTAGACTCTTACAGAGAGGATCACATAATTGCACAATTTTGATTAATAACACATTTCTTGTAAATATTAATAGTAAAATGAATCTTTGTAAAAAAAAATATATGTAAGAAATATACTTCATCAATAGCTTTTGATCATATCACGGTAATATGTTAAGTACCTACATCATACCTATTTTATTAGGTTATTTACTAAATGATAAAGATACTTACATACAATGTTTCTTAAAAATAATGTATATTTTAAATTTCCAAAGTAAAGTCGACTATTTCTATTAAAATACAAATTTAATTGGTGTTGATAGTCTATCAAAAGTATCATTGATTATATTGTATTGAGATTTGTTTACATACACAAAGATTAGTAATTTAAAATACTACTTAGGTGTACGTTAGACTGTTTAAACATTTATTTACTGTTAATACTCTTAGTATGGATGATTATTGTAATAAATAGAAGTATTAGTGTTATATGCAAAAGTTAGATTTAAATGTGTTAAAACAAGAAATAGCATATTTTTGTACTGCAAACAATAATAATATTTGCATATTATTAATAAATAAATTGTATATTGAAAAGGGAAAATGCAAAGCGGAAGAAGAAGCATATTGTTAAACAACTTTAGTCTTCATTTGTATCACTATTTATTAGATTTTAGTAAAATTATGTATTTTATATTAGATAGATATCACCCTAGGAACTGATTGTAAAGTCCTTAATTACACTTCCAACAAGTGTTATCTGGAAAGATCTAAAACGAGTATAATTAATTAACTGTAACTCTATACTTCATGTTCAATTATGTTATGTTAACTAAGTATCTACACTCTAAAGGGATAAACTCCAATTATATTATGTGTCATATAAATACAAGTTATTTCATATTTTAAAATCAAGATGATATTAGGTAAGGTTTAAGGTGCTTCATTGATCTAAATCGTTTCAAATCTTGAATTTAGATTATGATTAATTTGAAGCTTAATCATCTACGAGAGTCTTTAACTAAAAGGAAAATGATGAATTGAATGATCTCTAAGTAATATCACTTTATCATTCATTGTATACTAACTTGTGTTAAGGTTATTTATATTTCGATATTGTATTTATAACACTTTTATTTTACACCCGATGGTCCGGTTATAGTTTGTCTTTTCGGTGTTAAACATACATACTGTTGTAAGATATTTCACCTATGACTATGCACAATGAATAGATTGATGGAAAGTAGATACTAAAATTTGGAAAAATAGTATTACATTAATTGAAGATATATTAGCTTATTACCTACTACTTTTACAGTATTTACTTTAACTTGTGATTATGTTTTTTTAATATAGATTACGGCCTAGTCCAGAAAATTAATAAACTCATTTATAAAAAATTTGGTCCAAAGTATATATTAAGGTTTTTCAATATGTGGCATGTAATTATTTCCTTTAGTGTATGAGGACATACATTTAACGTTCGAATGGCCGTAACGGAATAGGGACATTCCGTGATCAGGACGGCCGTCTGTTAGCAGTCGAAAATTATTTAATTGAAAGCTTAGCAGTTTCGTATTTTGAAGCGTAAGCATAATGTGATACGCGACGGGATCACAGTCCTAGAGGGGATTCGAACGTTAGCTGGCTAAGAGTAATGTAGTGGTGGATTGAGTTTTATGGATGACGCAAATTAATGTTACGGTTTAGTATCAAAACGGATAATGTATTAATATGGTTTAATCATTTGAAATATAGTGTGATAATATGAAGAAGCGGATTTTATTCAGAGTCATAATACCCTGCCAATAGAACGTTATACTAAATGGTATTATATAAAATGAATATTATGTGAAGTAAACGTTATGATAAACAAAATTATATCATGTGTTTTTATAACAAATGATTCTTATGTAAAGTGATCGTTATTAAAGTTGAATTATATCAAATGATTGTATAACAAATGAGACGCACCCGTTATAGAGCCTCCTGAGTGTAGCGAGAGATTTAAGATCGCCTGGGCCGAAGACACTTTTACCCCCGAGGTGAATACTCTGCTTTACACGCTCTCTGTGAGGCAAATAAAATGAAGTCAACTAATAACTCAAATGTATGTATTTTTATTAAAATACTTAGAAAAAAAGAATTACTTTGACTGTCAATATCTCAGCAGTAAAGAACGCGTCATTTCCCAGGTATGGTTTCATCGAGAAAAATGATCGTATGAAGGGGGGGAATACGTAGTTTTCAGCTTCGCTAGGCCTTTTGTTGCCGCCTTTTGTTCCAGTGGCCACCGCTTCTTCTTTTAGGGTGCAAGTTGCAACTGGGTATTATTTTTTTAAATATCCTAGTCTATCTATTCTACCCTTAAGAAGTTGCCGTATCGGGATATCCCAACCTCACGACGAGGTTATGTTAAAACATGTTTGTTTAATTTTACAACTACCTACTCCTTAATTCTTGCGATAAGCTTTAATGGCTTTGATTAGATTTTATAGCCGATATACCTGCTAATATGAGCCCCGCAAGTTCGTAATGCGCTGGAAGCTGAGAATATAAACACCTTATGTTAACACCGGTGTTTATATTCTCAGGCTGGAAGTGCTGGAACCTTGTTAAATTAATAACATAGAAATATCTTTCGCAATCCTAAACACCCCAATCAATTCCCAAATATGTAATTAAAAGTTTTCTTAATTAAGTTGTTATTTTTTGTAAAGAAGACAATGTTATTTAACACAAAACAAGATATCAAAAGAAATAACGAGGTTATACTAGTAAGTAGTTTCAGAGATTAGCGCGCTCTTTCTCAAAATAATATTGGTAGGTACTAGAAAAAGTTTTGGTACGTATCTTAAAAACTTCTTTTCTTATTTAGTACCAGCTGTGTAAATTTTCTACACCTTACTTCACCCACCAGCCTCATTCTCATTCTCTGCAAAAGACTAAGAGGAACCAGTAAGGAAAAAATACATAAGTTTCTCGGGACGAGTAAAATGATATTTTCTTGGGACGGACGGACGGACGTGCGTAAATGATATGAAAACAGAAAATCGTTTATAAGAATTTATTATTTATCAGTAATCGATATTGATGTCCCTATTTTTTCAGTCTTTTTATTTTTCATAAATACTAGTACAAGGCTTTGAGTATATAGCTATATACTCAAAGAGTACAAGGACAAAGGCATCTCACGGGTGACGCCTTTGCTGCAACCTCTAACGCAAAAATATTTGAGCTGGCTGTCAGCCGTCACGTCACTTTGACATTTAGTAGTGATGTTGTTGAATTGAAAATTTTCGACAGTTCTTTTAGATAGTAGATTGTCGATTTTTATTTAAAAAATACACACGTAATCAAATGTTATCTATAGTATTATAAACACTCGCTCTTCCTCTGCGGCAATGAAACGTGGGACTGCGACAGCGCATTCTTCTCTCGTTTACACTCGCAATCCTTATGGGAAAGCGTAGTGCTGCACTACACACTGCTGCACAGTAATCACCATAGTGGTTCTATCCTCTTTGGTAATAAAGTAATCTAAAAGCGCGTGCGCGTTCGGTTCTATCCTTAGGTCATCATCCTCATGAGTGATTTATGGCCGCAGAGAAAGCGAGTGTTTAATACTACTATAGTTAGTTTACGAAAAAAATCGTCATAAGCTTATGGGAATATAATATTATATTGTATAACATTGTGATCAATATTTTCGTGTTATAAAAAAATGACTTAACTTACATTTAAAAATAAAATCAAAATACCTATACTAAAAGTTGTTCTCGAAGAAACGAAGGAATTACCTATTTTCAATCACTATCATTATCATCAAGCTTATCCTTTCTTCACTCTCGTTTACATCCTCACTCTCACAAAAATCTTTCGCATTATTTCAGGATTTTCAAAAATATCAGGCTCTTGGCCGTTAACAACAGGCACACTACTACCTGCAACTGGAGCGTTTTGAGTAGGTGAAGTTAGTATTTTATGTAGTAATAATAAGGTGTTAATATGATTTTGACAGCAAAGTTACCTCAAAAAAATCAAAACAATTTACTTACGAGAAGAATGTTTGAAAAACATATTCTTAACTATGATATTATGCTTACGGTAGTTACAGATTCAGAGGCGATGATAACTATATTAAGACATAATAATGTAAAATTCAAGAACATACTACCGGCTTCCTTCTCCAGAGAAAAAGTTTTAACTTTGGTTTAACTTTAAAACTACTGTTTTTATAACCGTACGGAAAGCATAATAAGTAAACAGTTTGTATCAAACCAGTTTCGGAACTGTAAAACTTCAATTTTCCGCCTCGCTAGGATACACGTTCATCTATTATTCGATAAACAACAGTGTAAACTACATCATTAATACAAAAAAGAGGGAAATTAAAAAATCTAAATATTTACTATTATCTTACTTACTACCATGAAACAAATGGCCGTATGTGCATCATAATACATCATACTTAATATTGTCGATAACTAGCAAGATGTACTTACAAACAACACTATACTGTCAATGTACTCACCTGAGGCCTTACTCTGCAATACAAGATTGTGTTTCCCAATCTAGCCGTCCTTGTCGCTCATACTAGGATGCCCTTGCGAGGGAAAGAGATGGCGATATTCAAAAATCTTGGCAAAGTCTCAAGAGTACGGCCCCTGGCTTTATTTGTTGTTAGAAAAAAAAAATACAGTCTCTTTTTGTCTGTCGTCTGTCATCCATTCATCGATCTTCTTTCATATTATTCATCTGTGCTTCTTTCCCCACCATTTCAATAATTCCACTCCTTTGTTTTGAATTTTGAAATTTCAAGAAGCTTGAGCGGTTTGATTTTAGGTTCGAAATCCTAAGCCTTTTAACATTATTTGTAAACGGCGCAGTTTGAGCTAATAAAGTTCAATAACATCTAAGAACATGGCTGATATGCTAACACAGGACCAGGTAATAAAAATGTTTTTTTGTGACTACCTACCCGCTTTATCCAGCCCATGATATAATAATATAGCAGATATTGTCCATTTTTCATCTATCTTGTCCACTTAGAAAAGTCTAGTAATTCCCTTAACCCTAAACAAAAGGTACCTCTACATACTTCTATCAAAATCTTTATCATAATGTGTATTAAATAAAAAGAGTAAATAATTCCAGGATTGTTAGCTATTTTATTGCTGATTCGCTATCATCAAGTAACCTGCCCAGGGCAGATTCATTGGTTCATCTTTACCATGACTAGAGATTGTATCTAGTCATTTTGTTCTCCTCATAGGTATTGTTATATTGAACTCATGAATTCTCAATGTTCCGGTCTCCCCCTTGCATTTTATGGCAATATAATATTTCATGTGAATATAAATTTGTGCTATTATACCTACTCATGTTGTATTTATATGTTTTTAGGAACAGCAAGTAAAAAAGTTAAAACGACTTTTAGAAGGCTGGCGTGTAGCCCTGATACCACTGAAATCTATTATTCTGTGGGAGCAACAATGGCATCCATGCGCTATAATTGGCACTGTGTCATTTCTGTATCTTTGCCTTTGGCTCTTAGATATGAGTTCTTTGGCTACATTTGCTTTAGTTGGCCTCATTTTTAATTTTATTGATTTCATCGTTCCGGTTATTTGCAACTCGCTCTATGGCCCAACATCTTGGACTGGACAAAAAGAGAAAATGTTCGAAGAAATTTGCAGAAGTATTGTAGTGCACTACAATAAGGTTTTGAATCAGATTCGAACATTTTACTCTCTAAGGGATACAAGTCCATTGATGGTAAGAGCATATTAATAAATGAGTCAGTTGTTAGCAACTGTAACTTTGAATTAAATTTTTAACCCTTTAGTGGACTGTGAACACCTATAAGTGCAATAACAATAAAGTTTCTATTGTGTCTGGAGTACTGTCCACCAAAGTGTTAACTGCCAGTTTGCAATGAGCTCTTTATTTGTCTCCTCCTGTCTCTGAGTCAGTTTTTATTCATACCCTCCAGCTCTCCTTATTAATAATAGCTCTTAATGCAGATATGCTCTGTTTATTTAACTTTAACTAAACATAATATCAGGAAGTCAGTTCAAGCAGTCCTTTAATGACAGATGTGTACAAACTGTATTCTTGTATGTTTGTTTCAGTACTACATAATATCCATCAGCATGCTGTGCACATTGGCTTGGGTATCTTCATCAATGAGCAACATTTTCCTGCTGTATATCCTTTCCATGGTAATGCTACTGTGGCCTGGCATTCAGCATCGCGGTATCTTCAATGCTGTACTGTCCCTTGTTAACATGGCACCTAAAATGGTCAAGTCTGAGTAGTAGCCATACACTCTTTTTTTTAGCTTTTAAATTTGTGATGAGTCTGGTCAGTAAGATTTTAAGTTTAAGCTTAGCTTATTCATTACATAAACATTTATTGAGCTTTAAAATATGTTGTGTGATATTATTGGTTAAATTAAAAAGGTGTATCTAACAACTAGTGTATTATTGGAACCATTACCTAAGTCTATAACAATGTATGTTCTACATTTATTGAATATATATACCAAGAATACCATACCATAATCACAAAAGATGATGATTTTTAAAACCCAATATTTAGTAGAATGGGACATGGGACAAATATGAATTCATTTTCATGTAGAATACAGTTTATTTTTAGATCCTTATTACACTAATTTACTAAATTTACATCATATGGTTGTTTCATAAACAATTCATTTGAATGATTGGTATTGTAAAAAGCATTCGGTTGCATTAATAAGCATCTGTTGGCTCTGGCGGGTGTTCACAATCTGAAAATGTTTTGTCATGTTAAATGTAAAGTAGTTTCTATAACTTTTCAATAGGTATTTAGGTTCCTACAGTAAGTATGAGTAGAATCTCAAAGGATGATAACCAAAAAATAGTTGACGCAATTGCCTAGTCAAAAATGCCTAAAAGTTAAATCCACCCATCGTATAGGTGCTGGAGAAGGAAATTCAGTTCTTATGTAAAACTGTAATTCCTTTCAAGTTTCTAAATAGGTAATTTAAAACCATTTTATCTGGTAATCATCCTTCCTCTTTGTATTCATGATAATATAAAATGGGTTTACATTTATTGTGAATATTGTATTGTATAAATAAATAGTAAAAATATCTACAAAACTAAAATTATTGAAGGATTGATTTTTGTTGAATTAATATGTAAAACTTTAAAAAAATATTTAACAAAATTTAATTACACGGCATAGGTGTGCTAATTAATTATACAATATCTAGCAGCCACGAAATGTTTAGCCTTCTATATTGAACCCGGCCTTTACTGAGACATTATTCGCTTTCGTGACTAGCGGAGATACTGGCTCGATTTCTGCTAGGTCAGGCAAATTACTGTTCGACTTACTCGATGTACCGGCTTTCAAAGAATCCTCAGTTACTAAAGTGGTCGTGAACCTACTGCCTGCGACCGGCGCTTGCGAACTAAGGTTACTTTTGTGTGCGCCACTATCACTGTATCTTCTACTTCCATTGTTGAGTGTTTCGTTTTTCTTTTTGCATTTGGAGCCGTTGTTTTTGCTCTGCGCAATCAACGGGTCTACATTGATGACGTCACTTTTGGTGCATTTGTTTTTAGTGTCAATCTCTAGGTTGAAGTTTTTGCTGCTGGAGGGCATGTCTTTGTGGAAGGTTTCTTTAGTCAGTTGCGCATTGAGGCCGTAGAAGTCCGGGTGGCCGGAGGGCGCGAGGTGGTCGGGCCGCGGCGCGGGCTGTGCGAGCCGCAGCGGACTTAGGTCGTTCTTGATGAGCCTGAGTGGAGCCTCATTCGGGTCCGCCGATAGTGTTTCTTCGTCGTCTTCGCCCTCAGCGCTCTGAAAACACGATGTTGACGAAATTAAAAAATATTCAAAATTCACCGATCACTAGGTCTACGGAGAACAAGGATGGTAGGTGATGCTGTAGCCGTCTTTTAAGTGATGATGGAAAATGAGCCAACGGAAAGTGAAGTAGATTACAAGGCAGACCCTCTACGTCGGAAGCGGCCTGGGTGGGTCTATTGGACCGTAGGCAGGGGCCCCTTCGACCGCCTAGTACAAGTCGACTTAATGAAGGGGGTAGCCTCAAGTTTTCCGAGCCAAAAACCCCCTGATGTAAGCCCACAAGCCACCACATGAAGGATCTCATAGTGCAGGCTATCTGAAATTCGCGTCCACCCCTTCTCGCCACTCACATACCTGATCCTGAGACAGTATTCTTTAGTGACGTCTCCGAGCTTTAAAAGTTATGTCCGCGGATTCAGATACGGATATTTGGTGTCAAGATATCCGGACCATACTATAAAGCAATACCTCCTTGAAATAAAAGCGTGGTACATACCAGCAGGTCGTGGTCAGTGATGGAGCCGGCGGTGGCCTCGTTGCTGTTGAAGTCCAGCTCGGACGTCACCGACACCGGCGTCACGTCGCCGCTAATAGACGAACCTACGTTACAATAACACGGTAAATAGGTAGCCACATGTGATCTAAAAATTATTGTGTATTTATTTCAAGGCTTGCGCAGACGCCAGCTCTTTTTGCTGAGAATGAAGAGTCGCCACGCGTAACTATAGGCGAAATTATAATAAAAATACAATAGGTTGTCGCCTGCGCATAACCAGAGATGAGCGGGAATAGAAGGCAAAGAATAGTCATCTAGGAGGTAGAACAAATCTGACAGTAGGTTTTATTATTTGGTAATTTAATTAGGTATAACAACTTTTTCGAATCTGCCCCGCTCTTCCCCAAAAAAATTTAGTCAAAACTTGTCATATAAAATACTTAATACAATATTTAAAACAGTTTTACATATGTCATGTACTCAGAAAGTTATAGAAGAGTCCAGTCTTAAAACTATTACACCAATACAATGCACTACAAACAAGTGTTTCCTATCTAGTTTATAGGATTATTCACTTCTTTGTGCACAACGGCGGTAGGTTTGGAGTACACAATTTTTAGGTACAACTTAACCTCTCGAATTCTCTATGACATGCATTTCTGGTAAAAGTAAAAACTGACCAACTATGTGAACATATAGATACATAATTTTGACATGCCAATAATTCAGTCTGCACGTTACATAGGCACCTTAGGACAATGTCGACTATGAATTTTGAAAGCTGTGCGTGCACGGCATGCTCACAATAACAAAGAGTTTATTTACAAAATTAACAGACAGGCAGAAATTGTAAAGACTATAACAACACGCTGAAGGGTTGGCCTTTCAACACCATATCATGTATCCTTCATCTGATCTATACTAATATAGTCGTTTTGATGTTTCAAGTCTTTACAATGTCTACCTAATGAGATTTCGGTATCTACAGACCACAAACGGATATACGTAATCTTCTAATAGGTTTAGTCTTCTAATAAGATGATGAGAATTAACTATGAACAAAAATATCTTAACAAAAAATCACTTTCGAGACAGCGTAATAAATGGCGTTGTTTATAGTGTTTCAGTAACTCGCATCATCTATTTAGATCAGTCTGCGGTAGACAACAGAGCTCTACTCTGTCAGACTTTGTTCTTATTTTTTCGGATATAGCCATCCCTTTCACTTACTCATGCTGGCATGAGGGATAGAAACTCTTTATTCGAAAATACGTACAGACATGAGCAATGAAATGTATAAATGAAATGCTTTATTTACAACTACATTAATTAATTGATCACTTAGCAAAGCTGCAAAGTAATGAATGAGTTTTATATATTACAGGTTACAAACAACATAATAAGTACCAAAGATACAAGTATACAAGGAGCATATTAAGGCACGTGAGTTTAGTTTTTCATTGCTCGTAACTGTACAACGTGTTTAAGAGTAGGCGCCTGACACATAGCGGGTGGGTAGTGGCATAAGTACAGAAGTCAAACACATGTATGTATTCCACTTGCCATACCCACGATCGGCGGTAGGGCTGGCGTTCGCGACTTTCTATTAACAAAAAACTATCGCGGTACTGGCATTTGTATAAGTAGTTATTTCGATTTATTGTAGAAATTGGAACAGGAAGAACGGGAAAAAACTTAAATTGAGATACTAGAGCAAAAACTAATATCGATTTCTTGATGCCTATCATTATTATAAATGATTTTCGAGTTCAACTATCGACATTTTGGCAACGCTTACTCGTGCTCACTTGGTATGTGAATATTGTGAATTGACTTCTGCACCTCTGTTTTGTGGTAGTGGTAAGGCGGGTGTGTACCTGGCGGGTTGGAGCGCGTGAGCGGCCGCAGGGCGGCGTCGTACGCGCACAGAGTGGACGCCTCTCCGTCCCACTGTGGGAGCTTGCCCACGTTTTTACTCCAATTGCTACTGGAATCAACGTGTCAGTTACCAGCCACCGCCGGCCGCGCTCGCAAGCGTCGCGGTGTCAGATGTGGGTCGCTACTTTCACACAAGTGCTACTGTACCGTTCCACTATTGTTAACTAGATACTAGAACATGCTTCGTTGTCTACTGTATGGTTAGCTACTTAAATCCGTTTTCTATTAACTTTATTAGTAAGTATTTTAAGTATTTCTTAATGTATGAATCTATCAGATATGTTGATGATTAGACAATATTCGATAGGAATCCCTTAAATTGAAGACATATAATGGGACTATCAACAGGTCGATCAATCTATCAAGTTCTAGCTAGGGGATGCTAAAAGCTGACAAAGCATAGTAAAGTTTTATTTTATTTAACGAAGGCATAGGTAGTGAAAATTATGATGTTTAAGAAAAAATAATATAATTATTACTTAATTTAAAGGTCAACTAATTTAATGGCTCTATTTTTCATAAATGAATACCATCCAACATATTATCATTAAAAACACTTGTGTGAAAGGGAGAGAATAAAACATGATTGATTGATGAGGATGACAATATGAAACACCAACACATTATTTGCACAGACAAGAAAAGCGTAAGTATAAGTTGATTAGCAGAACATAAATTACGGTAATTAGGTAAGCCATGAAAGCTTCACAAATTTTCTTGTAAGGATTGAATTGAAAATGTAAACTTGAATTATTACAGACATAAATCATAGGTCTCGGATGTCCAAGCGTTGATGGCAAAACCATAAGGGTCAGATAAATACAAACATTAGTTACTATGATTGTCATTTCTTACCCTAGTTTGAGTTCACTCAGGTCTGTCGAACAATCGATACTTGCTATCTATTTTTACCGACTTCTAAAAAGGAGGTATTCAATTAGACCTGTATGTTTGTGATATTGTCGGAATTGGATCATATTTAAGTATGACGTGATGATTTAGTTAAGCTTCTAAACACGTATGCCAAGATTCGATTAATGTATGGACGGATTTCTTGAAAACGAAAAATGATATCGAGATTATTCATTTTTAGTTCAGTCAGGTATATTCTAACTTAGGGAATAGTACAAGTTTCATCAGAACCAGTTGAGAAGTTTTTGTGATATGGGTAAAATCAAAAATTTATATGTATATTGATATGATATTTTAAATTAAAGTTTTGAAGCATTGTTTTTTAAATAACTATATTTACTAGTGTAACAGAAATAATAGATCTATATAAATTGCACTTGTAAAAAGACAACTGTGAACCTGTGACAGACGAGAAAATGAACCCCGTGTGTGTGAACAAAACACTATAAAAAAATAAAAAAAATAAAAATAAAAATAAACTATAATAGATCTATATTAGTTCTCCTTTAATTCTACATGTAATTAGCAAGTTCGATTATTCGAATCGGAGTGAAATCAGCTGCTATTCGATAGTGCCCGCGAACAGAGAAAAGATCAAAATAAAGAGGATTTAGTGAAAACCAAAATGAAGCCATTACAGCTGTTGTATGAACACTGTTAGTGAAAAAGGTTTGCTTGGACAATGAAATAAGAATAATATGTATTTATTTCGTTATCGACGAAAACTTGCATGAACATATATCATATAAACTCCCAAATAATTTCTTAGCATCAAACAGATTTTAAAGCAGTTTTGCTGGTGATGACAACAAACTGCAGCCTTCGACTGCATTCGTACTACTTAAAAATCCATGTTATTGCTTTATAAAATATCTCCAAGAATGGCGAACTTCTTTTATTTTACCCAAAGCAGTCATTTTTTTGTGTAATTTCGTTTCTTATGGAACAGGCTAAGGTCTTAGGACCATGCTGCCTTGTCATCGGGACAGCAGACTAACATTTGCAACTTCATTCAAAATTATTTGAGAGCGTCCTTCATTAATATTCCCGATGCAATACAGTTCTACAACTCACTCGTCTGATCATATACCTGTCTGAGTTGTTCTTCTGGTCGGACTGGTAGTTGGAGTTGGGCGAGGAAGGCCCCGCTGAGGAGAGAGCGCTCGGCAGCTCACCCGATGACGACATCAGGGAGGAGGGACCGCTCCAACCCACGCCTGGAAGTTTATGATAGAGCAATTAGTCCTACAAAGGGAAAGCGCCAATGGATATCAGCGATAGACACCACTCTGGACTAAAAGGGGGAAAATTTGCGCGACATCAATGTATTTCCCTGTACGTGAATAACAGTAAAGTAATAAGAGTATGTAATGATAATTTAGTTCTACTTTTGCTTTTGAAATAACTGTTCGTCTGCTATATTTGCATACCCTAACCGCGTAATAATTTTTTATGATGTCCAGAAATTTAAACCAAGGATTCCACAGAGTGTAAGTTTATTTTTCCGGAAGAATTTATTCTAAAAGAATGAGAATTTATTCTAAACTAGCGGCCCGCCCGCGACTTCATACGCGCGTTTTAGTTTTACTCCGTTCCCATAGATCGTAGCGAAAATTTATAAGCCTATACGCATTAAACTATAGCCTTCCCTGATAAATTAGCTATCTATCATATTTTATAACCTTACCAATAGTTCCTGTGAGTAGCGCGTTCAAATAAACAAACAAAACATCTAGTTTTAAATATAATAGTTCTAGTTTTAAAAACATCTAGTTTTAATAATATACAAATAAATGCGTACAGATAAATGTTATATTTTATGTACACACAACACATAGCCCGGTATAATGGTTAAACTTACACAGGGATATAATCTTTTTATTTTACAACGAATTGGAAATACTTCGTACGCCCTAAAGTCAATCGTATCGTTATTTCGGGTACTAAAATGACCAGGCTACTCTCTGCGCTTACACAGCATCATGCCACATACAGGCTGTGGGAGAAGCAAATTCCCTCAAGTCTTCTCCCGCTACCTTAAAAGTTTGAATTTGAGCTTTGTTTATGGTTATTGGATAAAGCGAATACCTACTCTACTTTCTTGAATTCAAATCGTAAATTAAAAGTGACAATATAAAGATCTACGCCACCATCATCATCAATATCCAAGAGCCGTCCACTGCTAAACATAGG
The DNA here is from genome assembly GCA_963584085.1 of Pyrausta aurata. Classification (NCBI taxonomy): domain Eukaryota; kingdom Metazoa; phylum Arthropoda; class Insecta; order Lepidoptera; family Crambidae; genus Pyrausta; species Pyrausta aurata. Next base: position 10,728,657 of record OY757257.1, on the reverse strand, counting down.
TCCCCCACAAAAAGTTTGCAGGATAGTTCCAGATTGGACACCTTTCGACCACAGGAGCAGCGTAGAATGTCCACCGAAAATACGAACATACGATCTGCAATCTACACTGGACTCAGACCGATTGATACCTACGCTGTTTAAACACAAAAACATATTATTTACTATTTCTAAGGAATAAAATCTCTTCTCGAGAGCAACATCAATAACAAACATGTGTCAAATATTCTGTCTCACATATGTCAAATGACTGTCAAAAATGAAATATAAAATATTTTAATCGTAAGCACTAAAAAGTATTTATATCAAATTCAAAGCAAATCACCCCCATAATAACTTTGCACCCCTTTTTAACCCCCTTATGAAATGAATTTCAATAAAATACAAAATTAGTCTTCCGTCAATTTTGTAAAACAATGTGTATGCAAAATTTGAAGTAGATTGGACCAAGGGATCTGGTTGTCCCATACAAACTTTGCACCCCTTTTTGACCCCCTTAGGGGTGGAATTTCTGAAAATCCTTTCTTATCGGATCCCTTCGTCATACAAAGAACACACCCTCCAAGTTTTAGGTCTCTACAATTAGCGGTTTAGGCTGTGCGTTGATCCATCAGTCAGTCAGTCAGTCATTCAGGACAAAGCATTTTATTGGTATAGAAGACCAATGTTGCCACGTTGCCAACTTTACTACAACTGCGAATGGGCGCGCGTCGGACACATGCAGTGAGTTGTTACTACTACGTACAGAGAAGCTATGCCAAGCAAAAAATGAGTCGCAAAAACGACGACAAGATTGTGACGTTTTCTTTGAAAATTTGAATTTCGAATTATGATTTGTACTACGAGTCTACGACCGTGTCATCAATTCATGGAGCACAAAATTTTTTCCTGATGTCAGTTCCATACGCTAGTAACAGTAGTTCACTGGACACATGCGGCATATTTTTTGCTACTCACTGTTGGTAGGCGACGGCCTCTTGGGCGGCGGCAGGGGCGGCTGCGCGCCGCCCAGCAGCACGGGCGCGGCGGTCACGCGCTCCAGGAACGCGTCGAGCTGCCGCAGCGACAGCGCGTTGTGCAGCGTCTCGAGCGGACGGATCGCTGGCACGCCGCCGAACCCTTCTAGGGCTGCTACTGTAGAATGTTGGATGTGTGTAGATAACGGTTACGGTTATGTTACTTTATAACGGGCTAGTTGACACCGACCGTCGTTGACGGTACTTTTTATCGATTATTAAAACAGTGCTCTTTCATAGATTTACTATGGTCATAGATGAATAAGAATGATAAAACTAGGTCTTAAATATTGTGTGTATATCCTTTGAACAACGTGGTCGCGGAATTTTCGGTGATCGTAGGAACTACCCAATCGTACAGTGAAATCAAAATCAAACAATAGATATAAAACGAACGGCACTCACTATTGTTGGAGGCCGAGGAGGGTATCATGACGCGCAGGTTGGGCGCGGAGCTGGAGCCGGAGATGACGGCGGTGCTGAACAGCCCCGCGGCGCCGGACAGCTTGCCGCGCGCGCCGAGCCCCAGCATCTTCAGGTAGCTCATCTGGCCGGCGATGCTGTGCCGCTGGCGCCGCCCTGCGCCCCACACACTACAGCGCTCCGTCCGCGGCCACGACCCCCCGCCGCCCGCGCGCCCCGCGCCGAACGTGAGCGACGACAGCGGCAGCTCGTTAGTGGCGGACTCGACGCCGTCCAGGTCGACGAGGGGCGTGGCCCGCCCGGACGGCGGCGGGGGGGTTAGGAGCGGCGGGGACGGCGCCGGGCGACCGTCTGTCGCGCCGGGCCGCGGCCGATGGCGGGGACGAACGTTACGTGAGAGGGAGGTGCGAGTTAGAGGACGGGTGAAGGGAGAGAAAACATATAAATATATATTAATAATATATAGATATAAGTACATAGATAGATAGTGCGACGGGCGTCGAGATAGAGATCGCTAGAGATGGTTCCCTCGGCCCGGTGTGGAGGCGGTTCGACGACTGTTCGCCGGCGGACGAGCGTTCACCGACGTCGCCATCTACCCCTGCGCCCACGGTGTCGTGGTCGGAGGACTAGATGGCGACCTAAATTCCCGCTCGTCGTTTCAGAATCATCAAAATATACCATTAAGTTAGTGTTATCTAGGGCATGCAGGTACAGAACAATAGTCAAACTCGAGACACGAACGCGAGGTGCGAGAAGGCGCAAACACACACAATACCGCCGGCCAGAATGAGCTCGCCGACGACTCCGCGGCGACACTACGAACTCAAGTAACACAAGTCAAAAATATACAGACAAGACACAGTTTAAAAGTATAACACAATTAAAAACCAATCAGAGGCAGTTTTGTAGAATGTCAGAGATGAAGGTGAAGTGCCTACACGCTGCAGTGTGGTTACGTAGAGATGTATCTACAGCTGCTCTGTTATATTTAAAGCATGCTATTTGTTTTTACCAATGCGGTAAAAATATATTTTTGAGACATTACAAAATAAGAAACCCTTTACCAATTTAGCGGAAGTATAGTTTTTGTTTCGTAGTAGCAGTCGAATCGTACTTTAATTACAAACCAATTCAATCAAAGCAGTTCAGGTCCAACAATAATCCCATTTCAATAACCCTTTACAAAGAAGTATCTCAATTCAGTATCAGTAAAAAAGAAATAATGCCATCACCTCGTCACCTCTTGTCCTTAGAGGCAGTATAGGACACGGCGGTGACCTTGGACTGACCTTGGTTGTGCACAGCCAGCAGCCCTTGGTACCGAAGCCCCACGCCTGATCCCGCGTCATCTGAGTCCCCGTCTAACGTATTTGCGTACATACAGCATAGTAAGTGTTAACATATCCAATGTAAATTGAAGCTTTGTCGTAAAGACATAAGATTCACTTTATGAAAACTACTACGCTAGACTTGATGTCGTATGACCTTGAAATTATGGACTGAAAACTGATGTTCATTTGTTTTTACAGTAATACATAACTACATTTAGCCATCCAGCATTGTAAAGAAGCATAAAATCAGGCAAAAATGTTATTCTACGATGATTGGTGTGATTCATTCAAATGGCTAATTCTTTCTACTAAGTAAAATGAAAAGATTGTAAATATTTACGGAAAAGACCAATGTACTTCACTTGCTGAGATCTCTGGAATAAATCTAAAATATTCGTGTCCTATAAGATAAACATTTGTATAATTTTGCTACTAGTTGTAACTTTATTTAGATTACATATTTCAGCATGCAAATTTCTGGCTAAAGTTTAAATTATTTAACCCACTCTTAGCAGGTTTTTAAGACCTTGGTTGAAATTAATCCGCAGGCCTATAAGATCATAATTTAAATCAGCCCCCAGGCTATTTAGATCTCAAATCGTTTCAAACAACATCAAACAAACACCATTCATAAGCTCAATCGTCTCACACACAGGCGGTTAGTGCACAGCGCACGGGTCCAGACAACCTTGGCCCGAAGTACCGCGCATACTTACCGTTGTCGTGGCTCTGCTTATGCTGGTCGTAGGAGCGCGCGCGCGGCTGCGGCTCTTCGACTTCTTTTATCTCTTTCTCTTCGCTCTAAAAGACGAGGAAAGGTAGAAATATATAAAAAAAACAACACACATTAAAAAAAAATAGTTCTGCAAGTGACCGCTAGGGGCGCTGTGCAATTTTCCATACACTTTTTTAACGTAGTCGTTAGCGAGTAAAACCGTCGTATACTCATGGTAACGGTACAGATGCTTCTTCAAATCATTGCTATTTTCAAAATAAGAAAAATGCCGAGACAACTCAATTGACTATAGCTACCAACTTGTCATAACATCATAGTCATATGTCATATGTCATAGGCAGAGATGCAGAGTGAGACAGTAGAAAAGTTGTGGAAAATGATCTATTGTTTTGAGGCGTTAACACATCGAAAGTCTAATTCATTTATGTAAGTGAGTAAAAGAAAAAGTAGTTTATTAGAAGGAAAAGTAGTGTACGAGTAAACTCGAACATTTTAGTAGTCATAATTTTATGTTCACTATGCACTCTGACCAGCTACGGTGTGACCTGATTTGTCGTTACTATGCATGTAAAAATCAGTGCAATAAAAGCATTCGGCAACAACACACGTCTTTATCATGGTTATTGTTTTGACCTGTATGTATGTATGTGGGTATGGATGTTCATCTGTTCCCTCATAACTACTAAACTATTTATCATAATTAGACAAATTAGGTGTCGTTGGAAGCCTCTTGATTGTCCGCTGGTTATAGGCTACATGAAGTTACGTTAAATTGACTGCAGCGCCCTAAAGAATGGCCCTTCGATACCTAGTAATATGGTCAATATACTCCTGAAATCATCAGAGGCATAGCTTCAAATTTTTGAAGTTTTATGTCTCTGGGTCTGACAGCAATAAATTAATTTGTGCATAATTTTGTACACTACCTAGTTTTTACGACTACCTAGTTATTTTAAGTTTGGGTCTTAGGAAGTTAAATCCCATCAGCGGTAGATAGGGAGCGGCGCGGTTGTCTGACATACGGTAGGTATGACATTTTAATATTTGACATTGACTATTAATATTAAAGAAAGTTACAAGTAGTAACCTGCGCATGAGGCACGTCGTGCGGGTGCGTGCGCGCGCGCAGCTCGGCCGTGAGCCGCGCCGCCAGCGTCGACGCCTCGTGCCCGCTCACCGTGTAGTGCAGGTTGCTGCTGAAACATACATTAACACATGTATAGGTAGACCGCGATATTGAGACCTCGCCTGCGGGGCGGCGGGGCGCGAGGGAAGACGAGAGCGCGTGAGCGGCGCGGGCGGGTGATTCCGCGCCGCCCGCATCCATCGCGCAAGCCGCTCTCGTCTCCCCCCGCACCCCTGTGCCCCGCAGGCAAAGTCTCAATGAAGCGGTTTACATATAACCATATTTATCAATTCATGGTATCTTCTTCTAACTAACCTATCTACATTGGTGAATAGTTTCCTTCTACAAGCAATATTAAAATAAGTAATGTTTATAGACGCAAAAAAAGCACAAACTTATTTTTGCGAATGGCGGCTGTGTAAAAAATACTTACCAAATGGGTATCGGATCGGACGGTCTTATTTTGGACACTTTCTTCGGTGAAAAGGTACTGTCCAGCTCGTCAGGATTGTCCTGAAATACAAATCATAGTGAAACATGTTTCAAAAACTTGAACCACTTTTAATACAGAAGAAAATTATAAGATAAAACGTTACCGGTTGCAATGTTTCTTGGCTGGCCATCTGGTCGTCTTCGCTCTCTTCCTCTATGCACTTCACCTCGTCTGACGAACTCTGCGAATGAAAAAGTTTTTCTAGATGTCTATTGCGACTAAGTTTTGATGAAAAAAAGTCCTATTGACCTACTGGTCAAGTCTGTGGTCACTGCGCTCACACGAGCGCTTCCAAATCTGCTCTCGATAGTGTTTCACTTGAAGCACCGGCTTAAATTCTGGCTATGTTACACAAATATCGTAATCACATCACAGTAAGTTGAACTAATTAATAATATCATCATTATCGTCAGCAAAAGGAAGTTCAATTAATAATATAATTAAGAAGTAATAATAAATATAGGTAGTAATAAATGTAGTAACATTCTCAGGGTAGCCCGGAGTTTGGAAGTTGGCGGTGTTTCACCCCCGTGCCTCGGAAAGCACGTTAAGCCGTTGGTCCTGCGCCTGATCTCTCTCCGGTCGCGTCAGATTGCTGTCCCATCGGGCTATGAGAGTGAAATGAATAGAGAGTGTACCCGTGTTTGCGCACACACTTGTGCACTACCTCGTGTGTTCATAAGTTTTGAGACGAAAAAAAAGAGGCATAACTTTTTAAATAATTAATTTATATTTCTAAAATTTACAGTGAACACTAAGTAGATAATAATCAACAATAAAATATATCTTTTATTCATTATGTCCACCCTTGTTTTTAATACAGGCCCTTAGACGATTTGGCCAATCATCAATGGCGGCACGAATCTTTTCTAGCGGGATTCGCTTTGCTTCTCGAACAAGAGCTCGCTTCAGTGACTCCAAGTTTGGGTGGGACTTCCGGCAGGCCCTGAGCTCTAACTCAGTCCATAGAGAATAATCCAGCGGGTTGAGGTCGGGGCTGGAGGAGGGCCATTCGTTCGCCGCGATGAAGCCGGCACATTTTCCCTCAACCAAGCTTGGGTGGTTTTTGCTTTATGGGATGGTGCTGAGTCTTGCTGGAAAACCCAAAATTTGTTGTAAAATAAAGTATGAGATAGGGGTTTCACAACAGGCTCTAAGATGTCATTTTGATAATTCTTGGCTTTCACCTTGACGCCTTGTTGACAGAAATGGAGCGGAGTGACACCTTCATACGAAACTCCCCACCATACCATCACACTTGCCGGATGATGAGTACGCGAGACATTCCGTGCTGAAGCTGGGACATCCTTGCTACTTTTGGCATAGACTTTATTGTTTTGTCGGTTGAACTTTTCTTCGACATTAAAAAAAATTCTCATCGGTGAACAGTATCTTCCTCGCATCGTGTCTCCTAAGCAGTAATGGACAACGTTCGCGTCGCAATTTACGAAGCCGATCGTTTAAAAAGTGAACTTTTGTACGGCTATACGCCTTTACCTTAAGATCATATTTCAGTATTCTGTTGACTGAAACGCGCGAAATATTAGTCTGCAGAGCAATTTTTTTCTGAGTGCGACATGGATTTCGGCGAAGTCGCTCTCGGATGATTTTGATGTTCGCAGGCGTCTTTACAGAGCGTGGCCGACCACTCCTTTGGCGATCTTGCAAGGAGCTTGTCTCATTGTATCGTTTGATAGTGTAATACACGAAATTACGGCTTACGCCAAAAGTTTTCACCTCACGGAAAATCTCCATTGGTTTTTTTCCCGCCTTAAATAGCGATATCACGGTCGCACGCAATTCTTTAGTCCCCTCCATCACGATAAAATTGACAGAAATAAATTTGAAAGTCAAAGGTATTAAAAGTAAACATTCCAAATTCAAAATTGGAAAAAGAATTAAATAGCAGCCAGTAATATTAAATTTATTTTTTTAACTACAAAGTTTGTCTCAAAACTTATGAACACACGAGGTATAATATGTCCCGCGCAGTCGGTTAGTCGTTGTGACTGGCCACCGTAGTCGAAATCGGCTAGGGGGACTATTATTATTAACGTTACCGAGTTGTTGGTGGTGGAGTGGTTGCGGCTGTGCGGGCGGAAGCCGGGCCCGGGCGGCAGGTTCTTCTGCACGCAGCAGTTCACGCCCGGACTGAAGTGCAGCTCAACGTGGAACCTGGCCAAAGAGGAAACGCTTACTTGATAAACTACTCACTACTTTTATGTACTGTATTTTGGGAGACCGTTAACAATGTTTCGCTTACATATGGCGAAAAAACTGCCTAGACCAATCCTAGTAAGATAGTATCCGATTCAAATTGACAAAACCGATACCCATACACCCAAATGTTCCCTTTTTCATGAGCAAATAAATCCATTCATTCATTCATTCAGCTGCGCGCACCTATCGCAGGGCACTTAAAGGAGGGCCGTACACCTTCGTACTGCGAATATTGTTCATGCGGCTGTCAAACGTTAGTCGGGCTGCTTGGCCAGGTTTCTCTATACAAAAGCATTCTATCGTACAGCAACAGAAAAACAATTACACGTGTATTTCAACTTTGAAGTTAACAAAAACGCCACTATCTTTATAAATATCTGACTTGAAATGAATCTACATAAAGTCCGTTTTTCTTCACTAGTCGAATATTGTAAACAATCTTGACATTCTTTTTTAGTGAAAATATCCCTTTTAAAACAAGATAAACACAAAACTTACAACATACATAGCTAATTCATCGTTCAACACTAAGATCTTTTTAATTTAAATAGTAAAATAATTTTATTTGCTGACATTATTTTAAAAGTTACAAAAATATTGTTTACATTGTTGGACTAACAAAAATGAATGGAGCTTACGTGACGATTAGACATCAAATCAAAGGGAAAATTCAATAGAAACTACAATGAGCCAAACATATAATTAACAAAACTTTTGAAATCTAGCTTACCACTGTAACTAAGCGAGCATACCTTTCCTCTGAACACGGGTCCTTTGTAGGGTCTTCGTACAGCATTACGACTATCTGCGACATGTAGTTTAACTCTGAGACCATCGACACGTACTCCATCGCGCGACGCCACTGCTCGTCTTTCAACACCTGCAATGTATGCGTTCGTTATGTTACTCAATGAAATATTGGGCTTGGATTTGGTTATACTTAACTTGTCCATGAGAGGAGTGATTTATCTCACTGACAATTTTATAAGTGTATTACATAGTTACTCATGACAGCTGAATAGCTTATACTTTGATCTGAAATGGGGATATTGTTATGTATGTAGCTAGTTATAAAATGATTTTAAGACAAATCCAGCGTTATAATCTATGGCTCAACACGCCGTGGCTGTACCTGTCGCAGCGAGACAACTGTCAGCTGTGCACTGTGCACTGGGCGACATACGTACGTCCAGCAGGGCCCCGCAGCGCAGCACAGTGAGCAGAGAGTGCACGTGGCTGTCGCTGGTGAAGTACAGGCGCGTGCGCACGTGGCCCCCGGGCTCGAGACAACTGTCAGCTGTGCACTGTGCACTGGGCGACATACGTACGTCCAGCAGGCCCCCGCAGCGCAGCACAGTGAGCAGAGAGTGCACGTGGCTCTCGCTGGTGAAGTACAGGCGCGTGCGCACGTGGCGCCCCGGGCTCGAGACAGCTGTCAGCTGTGCACTGTGCACTGGGCGACATACGTACGTCCAGCAGGCCCCCGCAGCGCAGCACAGTGAGCAGAGAGTGCACGTGGCTCTCGCTGGTGAAGTACAGGCGCGTGCGCACGTGGCGCCCCGGGCTCGACACGCCGTGGCTGTACCTGCCGCAGCGAGGACAACTGTCAGCTGCATATTAGGCATTCTTAACTTGACAATACGTTAGATAAGATATTTTTGTTTGTGTTTGTGATCCGTTCAAAAGTTATCAAAAAAAGTTAATTTTATTAGAATTATTATAGAATTCATGTTACTTTGGGGAGACTTTTAGATAGTTTGAATCGAGCAAATGACAACTTGACTTGTGCACTTAAATCGTTGCAACATTATTTCAGTTGACTTAAGATGTACCCTTCCAATCATAAGACAGAGACAAACGTTTAAAACAAAAGACTTCTACGAAGCAAGACACAAACAGACATTGACGTAATACACATAAGTTATTAATCGACTAACCTGGGATTCAATCTGTTGACGGTTTCTTCCCCAGATTCCTCGATGTTCCGTTGTAGGTCCGCTCGTATTTTCTTTAGAAGCGGCGTGCAGATGCCCTGTCCGATCGTCAACTTTTCTTGCATCGTCAAACCGTATTCCTGAAAGTAACATATCCATATCACTATAATAGCTCTGTCTGGATATTGTTGAAAAGGTAAAACAACCTATCGTCTTCGGTAGATTGAATTCAAAATTGATAAGTGTTTCTTACTTCTACCTTTATAGTTGAATTTCATTAGTCAAAAAACTGTCCAACTGACCTGTGGTATAACGATATCCGCCAAGTACTTCGCATACATATACAGCTCCTCCGCTTGATCGAACTGCAATGTATGTTGGTTGTGTTGCAGGTCGTATTTGATGCAGTCGTAGATGTCAGGGATCTTTGATATGTCGTAAGTCTTATTTTTTGTGCAGAAATCCTTTTCGATCTTGCCCCACCGACGACCCATTAGCTCCCACGTCTCACCGTGGTATAGTATTGTATCTAAAATGGTAAAGTGAGTGGGAAATTAGTGTGATATGTTTTGTAGTATGTAGCTAATTTTCTCTCAGATTATTTTACACAACTCAGAAAAAGTAGCCGAATAGTAAATACAAATAATAGTACAAGAGTTATCTATAGCTATGGATAAATCTGTGATTGGTCAACAATGTTCTAACTCATCGACGAATCACAATTACATAGTACAAATCACGCCTATTACGATAACGAGGTTCATCACTATCGGATTCCAATCGCGCGGTTCGCTGTGCATATTTTGCGCGGACAAGTTTGTCACCTCTTGAGGTATGTGAGCGGTGAGAGGGGGGTAGACAAACGTGAGCTCGTATATATTTACGGTTACATTTGTGATAGACTGAAATAAATACTTTTTGATTTTTGATTTTGACATAAATGTTTGACATTCGCGCCCACCCCTCCTGCCGCTCACACACTTCAGGTGAAGACTAGCTTGTCGGCACAAAGTACCTCACTGGCAAAGACTATACAGCAACAGTCTGGTGTCATTCTTGTCCATCAATCTAATCAGAAATGAATCAGAAAATCAGGCCCCTGAAGATAAAGCCGGTTATCAGAAGTAAACTTATCAGAACTTATTAGAATGATCGATTCAAAATTTAGAAATGCGAATTTAGCGGGCGAAAATTTAGATAATTTCATGAAGAAAAGCGACATTCACCCATATAACACAAGAAATAAACACAAGCTTGTCGTTCCTAACTTCAGATTAGTTAAAACTAGTAATTCGTTTATGGGAAATTGTATAAAATTCTTTAATAATATACCACACAATCTTGTCGAATTGCCGGTTGATAAATTTAAGAAACACGTTAAAAACACGCTTATGTCTAAAGGCTATTATAAGGTTCAAGACTATCTAAACGACACGAATGTGTGGTCCGTCCAGCCTGCACCGACTGATGTACTTACCTTTGATGATTTTGATTTTACGGCAGCTAGTGGTGACTGAGTTTGTTCCGGCGTTTCTTCTCAGCACTTGCCTAATTGTCTGTGTTCTGTCTCGAAGCGCTGGTAGGGCCCAAAAGATAAGGAGACATGTTTCGCACATTTATTTTAATTTTTATATTTGACGTTCATAAGTGTCATTTCATGACCTAAATTGAAATAAAGATTTTGAATTGGAATTTGAATTTGATTACCTACATGGACGGACAGATGGTGTAAACCGTTACAGTTACCGCCTATAGTACGCTTGGCTGTATGCGCTCACCTTTAGTCTTGGGGTCGTCCTTTTTGACGAGCACGATGCGCACGAGGCTCTGTATGAGCGTGTGCACGTGCGCGCAGCACCGCACCGGGTTCTTGACGAACTCCATGGCGGCGCTGATGCTCAACGACTCGCACGGGTTGATGCGCGCGCGGTCCTCGTCCGTGAACTCGCGGTCCACTTGCATCGCCTCGTGGAGGCGGGCTTTTGCCCTGGAAACAATGACAGTGCTATATTAACAAAAGGCGGCGCAATGTGTTAGCAACCTAAAGCTGTTTACACATTATCCCATGATGGCGTCGCAGCCTTAAAATTTCTATAATTAAAATATTTTCCTTCGGATATTGTGAGAGCAATCTCACAACAGTGATGATGTCACGCAGCCTACGCGTTAAAAAGAAAGCGCTTGCAAAATTCAACAGGCTTGTTAATGTGATGGTGGCCGAGTGGTATAGGCATACGCCCGTATTGCGTAAGACACGGGGTTCAATTCCCCGTCTGTCACAGAGTCACAGTTGCTTTTTACAAGTGCAATTTATATTCTACGTACCCTTTAGATTGGTGTAAACATTTATGCCACCGTATCGCGGCAGTAAAAGCATTTGCATCGGGTCTTGCTGCATTAATAGCCATATCCTGGCTTCAAAAGACCAGTCCACGCCATGGCAATAACCAGTTTGATTATCAATAAGATACTTATATGTTCTGCATCTTAGACGAGTCGCAATCATTATCCAACAATCCATTAGTATTGACAGACTTAACCATCTGCACCAGTATCAGCGTTAGCCCGCCCTTTTATTCCATAAAGCTCCTCTGCTAAAGACGTTCTTCTCCGACGCCTACATCTTCAGCAGTTAGAGAACTGTACTCACATATTTTGCACCTTCGACGAGTCGCAATCATTATCCTGACGTAACGCGTAAAAGATATTTCGCGCGGGTGGATCAACTGAACGGTAGATCGATAACTAAGAGCGTTGGCCCAGTTTTCCACTAGTCGCTGGTTCGAATCCAGCCCATGCACAAGTTTTTGGTTTCATATTAATTAATTCTTCGCAAAGAACGAATTCTTCTACCGTCAAGCGTAAATCTTCAGCAGTTAGAGGACTATACTTACATGTTCTGCACCTTCGACGAGTCGCAATCATTATCCAGCAGTCCATTAGTGTTGGCAGACTTGACCATCTGCACCAGTATGGGCGTGAGCTCGCCCTCCAGCGCTAACAGTCCCTTCGCGAAGGCCGCCGCCGTCATCTGCACGCGGCCCTCGTCTGACGCGTAGATCTTCAGGTCGTGACGGAAGGTCGAGTGGAGGCGGAGCAGGCCTAGGCCTTGGGTGCCGCCTTCGCCTGGGAAGGAAGATAAGGTTTTAAATTTACAATAAAACTGTGTGTAATAATAATTTCGGAAGCTGTTACAAATTCCGTTACATTTCTTTCTTAAGAAATTTTCGTAAGAAATTTTCTTACGATAGGTTTCTTTCGATTTCTTTAAAAAACTGTTTCAAGTACATTTTGGCTTTATTTGAAACTAGACACACACGACACAAAGCGGGTCTCACTTCAAATAAAGACGCGAGGAGCAAGCGATTTTGGCTCTTAAGACGGTTAGGCGGCAATGACCTCTATGTTACCTACCGGGTATGTGCCGGCCCTGGCCGCCGGGGTACATGCAGCGGAACATGCGGCCCAGCTCCTCGGCCTGGATGCGGCCCGCGGGCGTCAGCTCGCCGCCCCACTTCAGTATCAGCACCAGGGATGGATCGCCCGCGCATCCTACTGTAATTTCAAAACATTATTTTAAAGTTGATTTTTAGTTTTTATAGTCTTTTGTCACTATACCAACTTAATAATATAAATTGCACTTGTAAAAAGCAACCGTGACTCTGTGACAAACGAGGAATCGAACCTGTGTCTTGCGCTATCCGGGCGTATGCCTATACCACTCGGCCACCGTCACATTAACAAGCCTGTTGAATTTTGCAAAAAATTTCGCGCCTTTTTAGGGTTCTGTCTGTCTGTCTGTCCGTCCGTATGTCACAGCCACTTTATTCTGAAACTATAAGCATCACATAGCTGAAACTTGGTAGGTAGGTGTATTTTGTTCACCGCTTTCCGATTCAGATACAAAAAGTAAGAAAAAATAATATTTAAGGGGGGCTCCCATACATGAAACTAAAACCTAAAAATTTTTTTTTACTCAAACCTATGCGTGTGGGGTGTCTATGGATAGGTCTTTTAAAATGATGTTGAGGTTTCTAAAACCATATTTTCTAAAAGTGTAAGGTTTGAGATTTAGACGCTTCCAAAGTGGTAAAATGGGCGTCCCCCCCCCCATCTAACTTTTGAACTAAGAAAGTGAAAATTTTGAAAAAATATATGATGTAGATCTCAACAAAAACTTGCAACGAAAATTGGTTTGAAGGAGATCGAACCATTAGTTTTTGAGATATTGCACATTTTTATCAACCGCAAATATAACTTTGTCTTTCATACAAACACTATGAAAAACAAAGTTATTTTTGTCGTCGCAATATATTGTGATGTTTTCGTTAAGTGAAAGTAAGTGGACCCTGAATTCAGTTAAGGGTGGCACGGAACCCTCAGTGCGCGGGTCCGACACGCACTTAACCGGTTTTTACTCATTAATAAAACTCTTTTCTATACTACTTTAAATTAAAAATAGACTGAAGTTCAAATGACATGCAACTTTTCAACTAAAATTGAAAAGAATGTAAATCAACAGTATAAGCGGCTATTGTATTGGAAACAATGGAATTGTATATCACTAGGGGACTTGTTAAGCATTATTAATTACTAACCAAGCGGTACATTGTTATTGAAATTTAATATGGATATGTACTCGTATGTGGATAATGCAGAACCTCTAGGGGTGATTCTGCTAAAATACAATAACTTTCGTATCTAAATCTCAATGTAGATATTAACTTTGTCAAAAATTAACTGTCAATTTGTGAGAAACTATAAATATCAACAATCAAACCTTCAAACGTAAGGCAAACGCTTCTGCTTCTCTCATATAATATCAGCATAACATTATTTTGATTCGATCGAACGAGGTATAAGGCCATAGGTCCCATATTTTCTGGATGTTACGGAACCCGAAAATACTATGATTTTACGGTAAAATCTTTCTCGTGCCACCACCACGCGTCAGCATTGTAAAAGAGAAGATATATTGTGCTAAGTATAGTGTGTATGTTAGTGAAGAGTAAGCGGTAGTATGCGTGTGTGCTACCGTACGGCGGCGGCGCGTTACCGTCGTCCGAGCTGGAGCCGCGCGGTCGCCCTCGCGGCTGGTACTTCATCTGCACCTTGCGGTTGATGCCCGAGAAGTGGCCGTACCTGAGGGTGAAATACTTCTTATCAAGACCTCGCACATACGAATTAATATCAAGATTTGACTCCTAGAATAAACACACACACTCACACAAACATACACACACACACACAAAAACACACACACATACATACACAAAAACATGATAATTGAAATTAATCCATATTTATATCGTTGGTATTTAATATCGTTGAATTAATTGCATAAGAAGATCAACGACATCAGTCACGCTCACACTATAAATTATATTTTTGTTTTATAAAATGTAAATCCAATGTTGGCTGTATGATTAGTATTTAAGAAACATATAAAACTGTATTTTGAGAGCTGTGGATTTTGTTGCAATAATAATAATAAAAAACATTTATGCGTATCCGGCACGCCCCATAATACGGGCCGCGGAATCAATTGATTGACTCTGGGTCTCGAATCTCAAGTGTCAATGGGCAGGGCACACAGCGCGGAGAACTGATGGCCGTTGGGGCAGGAAAGTTCTAGATTGGATATCCTTTGACCAAAGACGCAGCGTAGGACGTCCAGCGACAAGATGGACAGAGGACCTTGTAAAGATCGCAGGATCAAGCCGGTTGCAGCCTCGATAATGATGATGGGTATCAAATTACGGTGCCTGACTTATTTTAATTATTTAAAGATAGGATTTTAATTATTTCATACAATGTAATTTATGGCCACATCATGTGTAGAGCCATATAGTTGTATAAGCTAGTAAATTATTTGTAACAGTGTAATGGCTTATACCATGAAAAATACTGCACTGAAAACAATAGTGTGTAGTAAATAGCTAAGAATATTATCTGGTGAGCATAGCGGTACATCCCGTACATCACGTAGCTGATTTACTATTATCAGAACGTTTTGATTGTCAAATATCAAGTTAACGTTCAATTCTGAAGTGCCATTCTAGCCAAGTATTATCAGCTATCATCAAGGAGATCTTGAGATACGAGTATGTACTAATATTTAGTTATACATATAGCACATAAATTCCATATCTGATGGCGCGTTTGGTGTAGTGGTTAGCGCTTCTGACTACTAGCCATCGGTCCCGGGTTCTAATCCGGCAAGGGCCAAATATTTATGTGATGACCATTTGTACCTAAGTCGTCGATGTTTATTTATATGTATTTAAGTATTTATGAGAGACGCCCCTTCATAATCGTTGTCTGGTATTCGAAGCACAAGAAAGAAAAATTCCTTAGTTCGAAAGCAAGACAATTGGTCTGTTGTCTGGTCTCTGATTTATTACTAATATACTTACATTTCGAGTACGCTTTTGAGCTGTTCAAGTTTGCCTTGCTTCTCCTCGATCTCAGGGTCGGCGTGGCGAGTATGTATGTCAGCCAACAAAGCCCTTGCGATGTCCAGAATCTCTTGTAACTGCTTTGGCTTCTTTAGTTTCACGTGCCCTCGTTTGTAGCCTTCATACTTCTCAAATATTTCAAAAAACCTGTAAAGGATGATGTCATTTACTTACTAAGCATTATGTTTACTTAAAAACTTATCTTGATTATCAATCAAAGACAACTTGCAATATTTTATGGACTTTAGTAGTATTATCTTTTTATACCGATTACATTGTTAATCATTAATCAATCAGCTACAGCAGTTTGATAAACCCCACAATAAAGGATGACTGTTTGCACAGAAATTTTATTGCATATACAAAGCATTTTCTGTCCATACATAGCCTTTTTACCTTTACCCATTTACCCTAACCTTCAGCCAACCAGCATCCTGTCTCCATGCCTAATGACAGCCACAACGCAACGCTCCATCAAGTTGCTAAGCCGTCGGCACAATAGGTGGGTCGTCTCCTTGTATCATGTTACCATTATTAACTCAATCGCTAGTGCAATGCTTATGTCCTTACCTAGGATGTCGAACCTCGACCTTCATCTTCTGCTTAGGCGTCCTATCACCATGCCTGATCACAGCCACAACGCAACGTAGCTCCATCATCTTGCCAAAAGTCGTCGGCACTATAGGCGGGTCGTCTAGTTGAAACGGCACAGACCACGGTATATGCAGCGTGGGAGCCAGCTCCCTTAATATCATGTTACCGAGTATCTTCGCGCAGTCATCGTAGTACTTGTTCGAGTTCTTCACGAATGAGAATCCGTTCACGTCACACACGAACGATTTGCCGTTCGCTCTGGGTAAGAAATAAAGATGAGTGAGTTTATGCGAGATAGATTTTTTCCACTACTGGTCTACATGAGCTTATACACTGTGACTTACAGTGATTACAACTTCAAAACAAAACTATAAACATAAGATACCAATTCAGTGGCTCCTATTTCTACACTGCTAAACTTGAACTGTATGATCGAAATTAGCTTGCGTCTGTTTGGGTTATGATGGAATTCTTGGCCTTGCTTCAACGAATCATTATTGATTGACATCTGTTTATATTCCTTACCACACACAATAGACAGTGCTGGTTCACTATCTTTATTATCGTGTTATTGTGTGTACTTACCTCAACAAATCAAATCCGCAGACTGTTTGCTTGAAAGCCAAGCAGACCTTCCTCGATATTAGTTTCTCCTGGTTGGAGAGGATCACTGGGTATCTGATCTCCTTGCCTTCGGAGTCCCTTTCCACCTTCCCGTCTAAAGCTGGGCTTTTTCGCGCCTCAGCGTGAGCGTAATCTGGCCCTACTGTGTATACTTTTACATCTGTTCCTGTGAAGATATTTTTATACAATTTTACCATCTTTCGGTAAGTCTTAGAACGATAAATTAGTAACTTAGTTCGTACGTGTCACTTACCATCAGTGGGCATAAAATCTTCATAAATAAAAGAACCTGTCTTCCTAACTCGAGATTCGGGCGAGTAAATACTGCTACGACTTCCTATCTAAAATGTTCAAAAATGTGTATTTATTATTAACACCAATAATACATATAGTAAGGTACTGAAGAAGTACATATTACGATCCCTTAGATATGTTATGTTCGAAGCAAATGCGGTTGAGGTCTCTGCCACTTACCACCACCAAGAGCCAAAATCGCTAACACCTCACGTCGTCTTTTGTTGGGCCTGTTTTTGTCGTTTGTGCAAGCGATTTTTATTTGAAAGTGGTTACATACTTTTGTTTCATCAAAACCATAAAAGAGGGATGAATAGAAGAAAGCGAGGAAGACCAAAAATAAGCTATATGGAACAAATAAAGCAAATTTAAAATGTCGTGTCGTATCAGGTGGACAAAAGAATGCCAGAAAACCGGAACGAATGGAAAAAGCTCCACCGACAAGACTCGACTGACAAGAGCCAAGCTCTTACATTTGATGAACACTTTTGCTTATGTAACTTACCTTCCTAAACAACCGCTGGCTCCCCCCGCCGGCTGAAGTCGGGTAGTAAATGTATATGTTGTGGTCTTCCGCCGACACCGGCTTTTCTACAAACGGCTTGTTGAATACGACGCCGTTCACTTCCACGTGGTCTTCCGATTCGACCAGTTCGTGATCTAAAAGATTTTTATTTTATTTTTGTATCCCCTTATTCTCATTCTTCTCATTCGTCTCATTCTTTCTTGGCGCTGTCATCATTTGACAGAAAGTGACAAAACAGTGTAATAGCTAAAATTTGATTTATTATGAATAAGGCTTATAAACTGCAAGGTTTCTGATCAATAGAAGGCTATCAGCTAAATTAGGACTGGGCTGGTCACGTAAACCGCATGACGGATGACCTCTGGGCCAAAATCTGCACAGAGTGGATCCCCTTAAGCGGACGACGTCCACGCGGTAGACCCAGAAAAAGGTGACGAGCTGGACCCGTTTAACAGAGACTGGCAACCAGTTGCCGAAGTCGTGGAGAGGGGGTAGGGAGGCTTTTACCCTGCAGTGGGACTCTACGGACGGGTTCATAGCAAAAAAATAATAAATAGAAGGGTATCCGACTGATCGTCATCAGGAACGAATATTATTGTTATTTATGAATTTTTGACAGTATTTTGACGATTGAAAACCACACTTACGTTTAGGATCTGGTGAGTCTCTATCTAAAACCGCGTATCTTGGAATCTCTATACCTTCATTTTCTAATATTGCGTAAACTTTCCTTCGATCCTGAAATATAATAGGCGTGTAAAATAATAAATAAGATCATAGGCATATTGTAACTTTATCTAGGCGAGTACTTACCTGAATGTCATACTGCATGTGAAGATTGTTTATAACATACGGCTTCCTTAGCTTCTCATATTGAATGGCTTTATCTAACGGGAAGCCCTTAGAGTGAAATGAGATTAGACAGTCACAAATTGGCCATTCTTCCACTGGTTTCTATAATAAAAATAGCACCAATGAATTAATCGATTCGAAACTGGTTATCGTAACCGCAAGAATGAACATACACGGAATGTAAAGTACAGAGAGGTGGTTTACACACATAAACAAACACAAGCGATCGATCGGCAACCCGACACCACCCGGGGCTAAAATAACAAGCCACCTCAGTGTAAATTACTGAAGCCATTCATGGAACTATAAACGCTTCAAAATACAGCGAACATGGTATTTAACCGCACTTTAAGACGCACATTTAGCTCTCAATATCTAATATCTAAGGAAAATTAAAGTATAGGAAGTTGTTAATGAAAAGATTGCTACAAAAATATCAACAAATAATAGTGAAACAAAATATGCTGATACAATGTTATACCTGCAAAAACGTAATAACATTCCTAGGCCAATTACTAATGGATTACTTGAGTAAATTATTTGCCAATTGGACGACTACATAAGCATACTAAACTCACATACGGAAAGCATAATGGGGATTTAAGGTGTTTACTCGGTACGGTATGTGTACGTAAGCTGGTAGAGTATTTTGTTCCACTATGAAGGTTAGATATTTGGGAGAACCTTAAGGATAACCTCCTCTGGGAAGACGAGCATCTTGATGTACTCAAATTCATCCAGGCGGGTGAGGATCTCCTTCATGGGCTTCGACTGCGACTTCTTGGCCATGGCGCAGACGCCGACCACCACTTTCTTGCCCCCGCCATCGCAGTGCGGGTCCAGGGACTCGCACAGATCCAACTCGCCCTGCAATTTTGTTATTATTATTTTCTCAACAAACAGTCACAGTAATAAATAAGATATAGAACCAAACTTTGCATGTGTGTGAGGGCTGTTGCACTCAGGGTATACCTGCCTACCATTAGAGACCAGACAACCCAATGAGTAAAAAACACATCAAAGATTTTAATATTAAAATTATAGAGAAAAGAGACAAGCAAATCTATTTTCAATACAACATTCTTCATATTATATTCAGTGCATGGAAGGAAATTATTCACATAACTTTAGTGATCAGATCAGTGTTTAATATCTGGTATGTCTACCTGTACATATTTATTCAGGTAAATACAGTTTTTTGCCCTACAATAAGGTGCACTCATACCAGGGATGGAAATAAGTGCTAAACATTAGTGGCCTTACCACAAATAATTAGACAAGGTTTGGAACACTGTCGAAATATGATACAGCTAAATCAAAATGTAAATAATTTGTGGTAAGGCTGTACATGTTCCCCAACAATGTTTGTTCAATAAAAACATTTATAGAGCACTAGATTTTCTTGTGACCTCTTATTGAATGATTTTTAACATAACTTTGACAATGTCTTTATCTTAGTATAGAACACTAGTGAGTGTAGTGTAGGTAGAAAGTTTTGTAAACAACAGTGACTCAGTGTGGAAGGTGTTAACAATTTAAATTATGCTCACATCTGGCAAGCATTCATCACAATAACAAAAGTCGTCATCACTTTGCTCCTTCTTTTTTTTGTTCCTCCATCTTTTGAGCCGCCACCAGTCTTTTAACCACTGCCACTCCATCACAAACTAACTCTATTCACTTATATCATGATTTTAAAAATACTGATAAGAGTATAAATAACTTCGTCTATGATTGGCTCACTCACTCTGTACATGATAATGGCTGAGATAAACTTGACATGAATTAACATATTGCATTACCTCACATGTCATTGTCAGTTGAGCTCTTGTATCTATAAATATTCTCCTTGTGTAACTACATTAATATGCAAATAGATAGCACACAGCGTCTGCTTGACTCTGTTCGTTATAAAATTGTCACTCTATTTTATACCTTATCAGTGAGCACTACTATGTATGATATTGTCAAACATTTGTTTAGGAGTGATAATATTTAAGCCATAACAAGCCTTGAAAGTGTATTTGGTTTATATACATGAGGATTATCTTTATGAATCATTTGATACTGTAAAGTGATAGTGAATATTACTGCTAAATTACGCATTTTCTTTGTTTGAGCAAATGCCATTCAGTAGGCTATATCAATATGCACTACTGAAAGAAAAAAATATTCAGAGGAGATTAACATTTCGAATTATAGTAACTTACCGGTGATCTTATAGGGACAAGATTACCATCATCGCCAACATAAAACTGAGGTTGTCGTGTAGCCTGCCGCAACCCCTGGTACCCATGTTCGAGCTCAGTGTATGACATCACCTACATGTGTCCAACTAATTTGTTTATCTTTAATTGAACTAAATTGTGCACTACACAAGTGCCTTTCAGGATATTGAAGAAATATTTTTTAGAAAAGTGAAACAGAAAAATATTTTTCGTTTTCGGTCCAATGACAGCTCAGCTTGCTTCCACAGATTAGTAAGAGCACAGATTAGTAAGAGTATGTCTAATGCTTGCTTCATCAAGTTCAAGAAGTCAAGTTATACCAAGATTATTTTTTTTCACTGAACGAACTATCAAAGTCAGTGTCATGTGTCAATAAATTTCTGACACAAGCTTTTTTTTGGTTCTGTTTTTCCATTGAGGAAAAGGCAAGGAATTTTATTCATACAGCTTGGTTTTCAGTAAATAATCTTCTAAAGGTCGGATCCACCCACCACACTCATACAAAAATGTAATAAAATGTCGGCACTGCCAGGAACCCCAACACCATCATCATCCCATATCCCCTCCATCAATCCATCATACATACAACATCACCTCATGCATACATTATGTCATGTCGTGATGGATGATGCATGCATGCATGATGCTGCATGATGATAACATGAATCGTACCTTTAACCCGAATTCTTGCTTCTTTTTCTTTCTTAAAGCTTAGGTAGTATGGTCTCAGACCTTAGTTTGCTTTTTGCGGAACCAAAGAAAATGTTTTCGACTGACATTGACACTAAATTGACAATGACAGTTCTTTGATACAAAAACAAAACAAACGTGTTTTTTCTAGTTTTTTCAATTTACTAAAATTATATTTTAGTTTTTAAACAAATATGTTGTTTAAGTCTGGAATGTCTCCAGAATCGTTTTGGATTTCTGTCACTATCTTGACAACGAAATTCAATGTTATTAATAAAAGACTGTGGGGTTGTAAAACATTATTTACTTGTACTTGCAAACTCGAAAGCTCTCAGTGGAATCCTCCTGAAAGTTGTGCTAAACTCGAACACGTGGACGGCCTTCAAAACTATATGAACTCACTTTTCAGTAAACTGCGCATGAGTCAGTGTGAAAGTCCCGGCAGTGCAGATGATTGTGTGGAAGTTGCAGTAATTGAACTGCTTCCAAAGTTGTATGCACAAAAAAAGGCGTATCAGCTAGTGTTTATGGAAAAAAATAAGTCCATAATAACTTTCTATGATATAACACCTGAAGGATTCAATCAAAACTTGTGTCCTGATTTTACATATTCTCTAGCTTTAGATAATGGAGCTGTTACACTGAAAACTAATTTAGGTTTGCTTACAGAGATATCTTCTAACTTAAATATAAAGTCATTAATTTCAAAACCCTAATAATAAATAACCTTTATTTGCAGTTAATATCTCAAATTCCAAATCATATCAATGGCTAGTTGATCAAGTTTTACCACAATTCATAAAATGGGGCAAAGAAGAAACTCACACTAAACCATTTTGCACAGAATCTTTAAGTTTAATATCCAAAGACAAATATTATAAAAAATATAATGATTTAAAAGTGAAATATGGAAAGGACATGGTTGAGGTTTGTTAACAATACAAATGTTTTCATAATCACACATTAATATTACTAAATGATTGTCGAGAAAGCACTTACGGTTTTTATGTCATCCCCAGGTTTGGCCAGAAGGAACTGACCCTTCTAAATATGTGTATGAGGATATTGCAATTGCAACATACTTGTTATTACTATGGGAAGATGATAGTGAGGGGCACTTTAAGAAGAAAACATTTGTGGACCTGGGCTGTGGAAATGGCTTACTTGTCTACATTCTGACTAAAGAAGGCCATACTGGAGTGGGTATTGATGTAAGAAAGAGACAAATATGGGATATGTATCCAGATGATGTCAAATTGGAAGTAAGAATCTTTTAGTAAAACTGATGTTCAGACTGTGTATACTTATTGGAAAAAAGAGTATTTTTTTATTTATATTTTCAGGTAAAAACTATAATACCTTCAGATGTCAATTTATTTTCTGAAGCTGATTGGTTGATTGGAAACCACTCAGATGAACTCACACCATGGATCCCAGTAATTGCTGCAAGAAGTTCTTATACATGTAACTTTTTCCTTCTACCATGCTGCGCTTTTAACTTTGATGGTACCAAATATCAAAGGAAAGATTCATCTAAAAGTCAGTACACAGAATACCTAGAATATATCAAAGATATCTGTGATAAATGTGGATTTGTTACTTCCATAGATAGGCTAAAGATACCTAGTACTAAAAGGATCTGCCTTGTGGGTCAAAGGAGACACCATACAGAAGACAAATATCAACAATATTGCAGTGATATAAAAATCTTAATAGATGACAACTCTGAAAACAATAAAAATGCTTCTAATGACCCTGCCTCTTGGGTGACTGACTTTAAGCCTAGGAACCCAGTAGAAAGAGTAAAAAATTGTACTAAAATTGAAAAATCTATCATTGATTCAATAGTTAGCTGCATCACAAAACATCTATTGAAGGATTGCAATTTAGAAACAGAATGGTCAAGTGGAAATTTGGTAAACTTAAGTGATCTGGTTAATTTGTTAACTGACGATCAGTTAAAGGCTATGAAAGCAGAATGTGGTGGTTTACAAACTCTTCTGAAGAACAATCATCATATTTTTAGAGTTCAAAGTGGTAAGGTGCAATTGAGGTATCCCAAAACAATTGAGGAAGTTATTAAGAATAATACCAAACTTGACAAAAGTTTGAAAGTAAAGCAAAAACAATGTTGGTTTTACAGCCATCATCCACAAGGTTGTCCCCTGATGGATAGTAAGTGTAGCTATTTACATGAAAGTATTTAATGTTAATAAGGGAAATTAAATCTTTAAGTACATAAAATATGTATTTATTTATAAAATTCAGTCCATTCCTTACTTTACACCAAAGATATCATTTATTACTGTTATAAAATTTCATATTATACATTTATCATATCATACCAGTATTACAGTAATATATTTTATACAATCATTTAAATGCCTCAGATCTATGAATCTATGTATTTACAACTAATCCCAGTATCCCCTTATCTAAACCCTTATCATATACTCAGCAAGTAACATTTCAAATATTATTTGATGTTTCAATTCAAGGTTATCATTATGTAACAAAACTATTCAATTTCAAAAAACTTATTTAGTTCTGTTAAATTCCTCTCATCTACTAACTTCGCAACATCATGTTCTCCCATGAAAGAGCAGACCATTCTCAAAGTGGTCCAAATAGTTGACGAACTGGTGTCTACTGATGATGAATTTGGATGCAAACTTTTTGATTTGAACTGCTGGTTTAATGCAACTAAGAAATGTTCTGCTGCCTGTTTATGAGCTCCTAAGTTCATGCAAGTGATGCCTACATTGTACCTGGCTCTAATAAATCCAGGCTCTAAATTCAAAGCTTGATGATATGCTTCAACAGCTTCCTCAGACCTTTCACTGTTAGCAAGTGTAGCCCCCAGTCTGTTCCACAACCTTGCATCATCACTTGCTACACTCAATGCTGTTTTGAAGCAGTCAACAGCTTTGTCATATTCTTGATTTATGTTGAACAATACTCCCAAAGCATTCTGAACATCAGGATCAATTTGTGTTGGATGCAACTGTGCTGCTTTAATGTATAATGACTTCACATGATTTTCTAATTCTTTGAGATCCATTCTTTTAGGATCAATATCTTGAGGGAATAAGTCACTGTATTTAGGGCTAGCCTTCAACCAATCAAGTAATGACACGTATGCATATTTGGACATATTTTCATTTGCATAAGCAGCAGCCAATGTTATGTAAGCTTCCAATTGTCTAGGGTCTATTTCTAATGACTTTTTTAATGCTGTTATGGCCAAAGGATCTTGTTCATTTTCAGCCTGTGTTGTTCCCAATAAAAACCAGGCTTCTGCTGAATCAGGAGCCTGTTGGACTGCAGCCTCAAAGCAAAGCACGGCTCCTGGTATGTCCCCCATTTTCAATTTCTCTTTGCCTATTTCAAGAGCACTCTTATTCTCTAACATAACATTTGCTTCTGTAAAACTGTACTCTTTAGAAATTCCATTTGCTTCTTCTGATCCCCAGTAGTCAGACACGTCACTAAGTTTGGCCCATTCATCTTTATACTTTTCTGTCATTTCATCCAAAATCTCATCCTTGCTTAGTTTCCTTTGATCTTCTGTTGTTTCTGCTAAGTTGAGTTCACCTGCACTTATTTTCTTCATGAAGCTCATGAACTGGTTGTATGCAAGTTCATCATCATCCTTTACAGTGTTAACATATTCTTGAGCTTTTGCCTTGACATCAGTGTTTTCTAATTCTGACTCATTTAAATATTGTATTTGTACATTAGATGGGCCGGGAGCATGAAACAGAGGTTGATGAGGCATATGGAATGGTCTCATCATTGTAGGAGGCATAAATGAACTAGACGGACCTGCAGACCACGGAATGCTGGCATGGGGAATAAAGTTTTGAACCTGTTGGTTCAGTGGCTGTTGCACAGTTTTGAGAGAAGCTTGATCCGAAGCAGGTAAATTGTTGAGCAGAGTATTCATGTTGAATGTCTGTGGAGCATTCTGGGCCATGAATTCGTGCACAAAGCTGTCTGCTTGAGACAGAGGTTTCGAAAATGATGCATCGCGTCCCACTATGTTGGAGAGTTGCACCAATGAATTGTTCCCTCCACAGTCACCACCAACTAATTTGTTCAGTGACATATTTTCGTATCACACACAACCACGCTTCACTAAAACAGTTTATACATTAAAATGAGGTTCGTCCGTCGTTGACTATGTGCCGCAATTTACATATAAATTATCTTTGTTTATCAAAAAGAGCAAAGTTCAGCAAATCATCGAAAAAAAAACTACCGACTGACAGTGACAGACATCACACAAACTCTTACTAATCTGTGCACACAATTCACACATCACCTGTGTGAGTTTTTTTTTAATAGGTTTCACGGCCTTGGAGAATCCATCCATCCTGACCTGTGTGAGTGAAACTGAGTGAAATGATGGATTATTATTTTATGCCATGCAGACGTGTCATACTACGAACGATTATTACTAAGGGTTCGTACCACTTAATGACCGCGTTCGTCATCGAGTGCCCATTTTCCCGTTCTACTTTGTATTCTACCTAACCGTGTTCCGCCCGCTAGTTCATTTATACCATTTCCTATGTTAAATCTTAAAGGCCGCCCGTGATACAGGCATCTCAGCCTAGTACGGGGACCGATGTATAACATTATTGTACAATTAACTTTTTGAAATAAATTATTTTGTATTTTGTATTAATTTGTATTTTGTACTTGGTCCGTGTATACGGCCGTGTCTACTTGGTCGCGAGCGACTCGAGCGAGCGACACGCGCGGGCGTTGCAGTCGTCGTTACGTTATGTCAAGTGGAACGTTCTAGGAGGTGATTAAAAGCGAGGCCTATTGCCTTTTGATTGTATATTTAAACGTGTCCCAGAAATTAAACTTCGGTTTAATTTGAAAAGTATATGACCAAGATTTTTTAAAATATTTTTCGAATAACTGTCATCATGTGGCCTAGAAACTGTTTTCGGCTTGACTTTGATTTTTGGGACATGTTGTTAAGTTAACATGCAGCTAAGTTTTGTTAAAGGTAGTAGAAATAAACAAGAATAATTTCAATTATTAAAGGATAAACATACAGACGACAAATTCTAATTTATAAGTCACTTCAATAACTGTAACTTGCACTTTCGTTTCCGCTGCTAACCACGCGACCCACCTTTTGACATGGGTTGCCTTGCCGTTGCCGTGGGACTGGGCGTCAATAATGAAATGACGTTTTTAGCGCCGCGACCACAACTTACTACGACCGCGATCGTCAACAGAGCAAGTGGAACGCCAAAATTGGCCTTCGCGGGGGTGGCGGTCATTAAGTGGTACGCACCCTAAATATTACGACATTTCCGGCTAAAATGCACTATGCCCAGCCAAGCATTAAAAAATCAAGTTGTTGTAAAAAAAAACCAAAAACAGCTGTTTGTCAGTGATATAACCTCACTTTTTGGTATAAAGATTTTTATTCAAAATTATAAAACATATGTTTTAAGTTATAGCAGAGCATCTGGCTTGTAAATTTTACGAAAAAATTACCTTAGTCTTTCGTTACCAATCAATAGATGATTTGTAGGTTATGTAATGGACTTGTGTAATTGTTAGTTTAGTAATTTGAACTTCAGTTCAAGTTTAAAATGTCTCATAATAATGAAAATTCTTCAGCGCCCAATGCTAACAACCCAGAAGAAAGCAGTACAACCGATGAAGTAGACATAGAAGATAAATGGCTGGTATGTGTACTTGATTTGAGACTTACTTACTTACTGGGGTGACTCAGCGACCCAAAGTGAGTCTTGGCCTCCGACACCACTCCTCCACTTCCTCTGATTTGAGACTACTTCTATTTTATATTTTCATAGAAGTTGTTGCTTGTTGCTTGAAGAAGCACATAACTTATGCTGTAACTAAAGTACTGATATAAAAGAAAGTGAAGATAATTGTCTCATTATAAATCTTAAGAACACAGGCTTTTTAAAATTTTTAATCAACTTTTTGAACCTTACGTTATTCTGCTGCAGAATAACAACAATTTCAAAAATCCTTCATGATGCTTAGTAAAATTTAAGTGAATTTGGTCAGAGTGTATCCTTAGGGACCTGATCATTTAATAATAATAAAACAGTATTGCACAATAGTCACATAATAATTTATCATTAGTAAATAATGTTGGTAATCAGTTAGGTATCAAACGAATGCCGAGAGTCGCATAACAATGGAATTTTTATTGTGTCTCATTTACACATACTTGACGAGTTAATTAGAAAATTATAATGATAAATTATTTTAATAAAAAAAAGGGAAATGCAACATTTCTGTATATTTAAAAACCTAATTTAATTGTCTTTTTTAGATATTTTAATGCTGAAGTAAATCCATTCAAAATGTGAGCTCAATACCAAAAGCATTCTCTGCCAGTTCATAATTTTATTTATTCTGAAAGATAGCAATTTATGCAATATAAAGTCTATTAAGAATGGCTATTTAAATTATGTAGTATTTTTGCATAATACAAACTTATTTAGGTAAAATCTCTTGTCTGTGGGAATTTTTTCAACTCAATTTAAACCTATTTCTTTTTCAGATTAGAGATTGTGACATTTACGAAGATGAATATGATGAGTGCACAAGTTTCAGGGCCAGATTCCACCAGTATTTTATATTCGGCCAGACAATAGACTGCAATCAGTGGAAAAAAGACTATGACAACTGCTGCAAATGGGTTAAAGACAAAGATGTAAAAGCTGCTGTAAGTACTAAAGTATCAATTTGTGAAAGTGAGTGAAAGAGTGAAAGAGTGATACTCAATAGAGAATTATTGACAAGTTCTGCATCCATAAATAAGTGTAAATAAATTCGGGATTGATGCCCAGAACAAACTAAATAAGGGTAAGACGCAGAGCACGTAGAAAGCAGCGTCTGTCTGGCACACTGCTGAACCAGTACATCAGTTTACTTGAATTGAAAAAGTACTGTATTTAAATCTACACAATTGCAGTTTAGTTACAAAACACTACACGATCATTTAGTGGGCAACCACTATAAATGGAATGGCGCGGTACAGTGCAGTTACTATAGCACAATATATAATAGGCCATACTTCAAACACCCCCACCACTATGACACACATTGTGTCTGCTAAGCTAACATGGTTACTGTATGTGTATGTGTTCTTCTGTTGTTGCGCTCTTCTCTGCGCCGCTTCTATCTCGCTCCTTATTAGTTGCGTTGCATTGCAGCGCGTCTTAAACGTGGTATAACTGTTTTGTAATACGGTATTTTGGTCTGTCTATAATTCTCATTACCATTGGTTACAGGAAGCGGTGATAAACAGCGAAAAGGCGAGGCGGTTGGAGCGGTTACGCGCTCACTACAGAAACGATACGTGGAAGAAACGAGACGCCCCGCCGGACGACTGGGCCAAGCCTCTACCAGAGTGGATGGTCAAACGGGACGAGAACACGTACCTAGCACAGAAAGCCAAAGAAATTAGTGAAGGCAGAGTGGAAGAAGCAGACAAAGGATTTTGTTCAATCATGTGAAGATAATAGTATTCAAATTTGTATATATTGTTATGTTTAGTAGTATTATACATACAAAGGTTGGGAGAAATTACTTAGTTAGTTTGTTAATATTACATAAAAGATTATTGTTTTTGCTACAGTTTGTGACGATTGTAAATTAGCACAGATTTGGCGTCTTTGTGATCCCTCAGGGCTCGTGTGTCTAACACTAAGTCATTATTTATTTAACTATAGGATTAGGATCTTTACATTGGTCCTTCGAGCCGGATCAATCTGCAGCCGGAAGAATCACGAAGATACCAACATTGGTGTTTGCATTCCTTGGACATGTACTTTTATGTATAGGCAGAGTAGCACAAATATTTGTACAAAGTATGAGTACATGACGATACCTCAATTTACATGTGATTTTTCTATTATTGTACTAACATTCCACCTAGTCCTATTAACATTCAAATTACTGCTTAACTTGTTGTATTATTCTATTAATTTAAGTTAAAATCTTTATATAGAATGTTAAAGTTAAAACACAAAATAAAAAAAACAAGACACAGCGAACTCGAAATAATATTATTAAACTTTAGTCCCACACAGAATTAATAAACTGGTCTTATCTTTTAAAATGTCATTTGTACAAATACGTAACTTTGGTATGAAATTGTGATATAATTTTAAACAAGTAAACAATTGTACAAATAATGATCCTGACCCAGCAACGACTCTTTATCGGTCAGATAAGGCGCACCACCGCCGCTTTAATTGTCACAAATAAGATAAAACTGTTTACGAGGAGCGCGGCCGGTTTCAGTATAATATTTGATTAACGAGCGCGCGGTACCAGTATGAATCGCGTAGTGTGCCGTGGTTTGTTGTCTCTGCATTACACAAGAGTGCTCATGGCTCGGAACGCGTCCTTCCTTATTCAAGACCCTAAATACTCCTTTTTGAAGGAGCTAGGGCTTCAGGAGAAAAATGTCGGCGTTTTCAACGGTAAATGGGAAGCCAGTGGACCGGTATGTACTTTACACACTTAATCAACAATTTATTTTTGATTAAGCAAACTTACCTACACTAACTTGTATCAACTTCGTCTCATGGATGTCTCGTGGTCACTTTGGCTATGTAAGTAGCCCATGATTATGTATGCCTAGATAGTTAATTTAATCAAGCATTGCCAACTAGGCAATGATTAACAGAAACGATTTCATTAACAGAGCGACAATGAATA
Source organism: Pyrausta aurata (assembly GCA_963584085.1). NCBI lineage: Eukaryota > Metazoa > Arthropoda > Insecta > Lepidoptera > Crambidae > Pyrausta > Pyrausta aurata. The sequence goes on along the minus strand of OY757257.1, from coordinate 10,698,376 downwards.
GTCTTGGTTCTATTTATTAACCCCCGATAATATCGACTTGCTAAAATACCTATACGCTGTTTTCAGACCGCGTTTTTGTAGTCTGGCCATACAATATTTGTTCAGTTTGCATCGTATGTTTATCCATGTTTTTCATTCGCAATCTCTAGGTGATTCAGTCGTTCAGTCCAGCCAACGGCAAAGTGATAGCCGAGGTTCAGACGGCGACTGTTGGCGACTACGAGAAGAGCGTGGTAGCAGCCCAAGAGGCATGGCACCTCTGGGGCGAGATGCCCGCGCCGGCCCGGGGCGAAATCGTCAGGCAGATCGGAGATGCGCTCAGGGAGAAACTGCAGCCTTTGGGGCAACTTGTCTCTTTGGAAATGGGTAAATAACTGTACACTTTCTTTTTACCGGCTTTGATGGCACATAGCAAAGTATTGTATCCGACATTTATTTAGAAATCGTTTCCACATCATAAGCCATGTTACAACAGCGCACTCACTAAAAGAAACTCTAGGAATATATAATTCAGAACCTACATACTATTACTCAGGTAGCTATATCACCAACTTATATCTTTGATCTCTTCATTATCGAGTTAAAAGTTTTATTAGTTCTCTTTACGTAAAATAACCCCGAATCCCAAGTTATTTATACAGTATTTGAATCGAACCTAACTTATCGAAATACGAATACTTTAAAAATCTCAAAGCTTCCTTGCTGGTCTCTCAAAATTTCCTACTATAAAATCCAGCTCGAAGGACCAACTAAACGCCAACTCACCGTTCCAGGCAAGATCCTCCCCGAAGCGATCGGCGAGGTGGTAGAATACATTCACGTGTGCGACCTGGCTCTGGGCCTCTCCCGCACGTTGCCCGGGACCATCTTCCCATCGGAGCGGCCCGGGCACGTGCTCATTGAGAAGTGGAACCCGCTGGGGCTCATCGGCATCATCACCGCTTTCAACTTCCCCGTCGCCGTGTTTGGGTGGAACAGCGCTATCGCCATGGTAAGGGGTTCTTATGTTTTTGTATTTATTATTTTATTCATTTTTTTTTCTATATTGCAATGACATAGTAAAGTACAAATGGCGGACTTAATGCTTAAAAAATTATCTACCACTCAACCATTGGGTGAAGCAGAAACGATTGAGGCGGCGTAAAAGAACACAAGCAACACATAAATTTTATACTACTAATATACTTACCAAATATAATTTTGTAACTGGTATGATGAATATTTGTACCCTAAAAATATGAAACAAAAACCTATAAGTTTCGTAGTATTTGCCCTTTGTGAAATTGTAGTACCGAAGTACCACTGTATGACTGCAAATATTAATTTGACCATTTATGTAATGTGCAAGAGAAGAGTAAGCATCGTTATCAGCTGCGCTGCATTTGATAGTTTACCATGTCATTTAGGTATGAACTCACGATAAATTACAAATAATTAGTAAGCCATTTATTTAACTAATAAGATATTATTAAGTTTGACGATTGTATTTCGTATAACCAGCGTCAATCAAATAGATAATACGAAATATCTACAATATTATCTGTAGGCAGATCTGGAACTGAAAAAACAAATTTATTTATTCTGAATAATTAATGTTCATCATTGGGGATATAAGAGCTTGAAAATGCGGTATCTACTAAGGTAGGCGGGTTTATATCACAAATCAGCAAATGCAATCGGTCAATTAATCGAACTTCCTTAATTAGATAAACCACAACTGTAATTTGACTATGTACTATCGAAAGATATACTCTTATCGCAACAAAAATATGCGACCTAATTTAGTTGCCATGCGCAGGCCCACTCACGAAGGTCAGGATTAGCTTAGTTCTGAATTAAATCATCATTATTTATCTTTCGTTGCTGTTGACAAAATGTAAGTCGATCACATCTGAGGCTGTTGTTTGTTACCAATTTCACCTCATCTTCATCTCATGTCTTCATATCCCGAATAACGTTTTTAAGTATAAATACTTACGTACCTACAGGTATGCGGTGACGTCAGCGTGTGGAAGCCATCTGACACCACTCCACTCGTGGCCGTGGTCGTCACGAAGATCGTCGAGAGCGTGCTGCAGAAGAACAACATCCCCGGCGCCATCGCGTCGCTCTGCGTCGGCGGGAGGGACATAGGGGAGACCCTCGTCAAGGACGACAGGATGAAGCTGGTCTCCTTCACTGGCAGCACCGCTGTTGGACAGCAGGTAAAATTATTCATCATCATCAAATGTAAGAACTAGGCTCTTGTCGGTGGAGTCCAAACTACGAAAGATAGTGTGGTGGTTTCCCTTATGCCTTCCACACCGCAATTTTTAGTTTCCCGCCTCTTAATACACAGTCAAAAGCCTTTACTAAAAATTTCAAATAAATAAAAATAAATAGAGCCTGTACGACATCACATTGCAGGTAACAGGCCCTGCTTCATATTGTAAACCATAATAACGCAAGCTCAGAGCGGGATGATGGAGAGTCCACCAAATAAACAACCAGCAACAAAATATATTTGGATTTAACACGCATGCACTTTAACATTTATAGATAGTCACCCATTCAAACACGGAGTAGAGATCTGAGAGTTTTTTTTATCCAAAAAATGTTTATTGACAGCCATTAAACGCTCAGGGATCAGGGCCGCCTGCGGACGCGTTTACAATATAATGTTGATACACACATACTTGAAGGTTTTAATTAATTAAATACTGTATATTTTTAGGTGGGAGTAGAAGTCCAGCGTCGCTTCGGGCGTCACTTACTCGAGTTGGGCGGCAACAACGCGATCGTGGTGAATGCGGACGCCAACCTCGACCTGCTGCTCAACGCGGCGCTCTTCGCCTGCGCAGGCACCGCGGGCCAGCGCTGCACCACTACCAGGCGGCTGCTTATACACAAGAAGGTAGGCAACTAAGGCAACAATGTTAAGCTTACGTGAACCCAACAGTCTACGCACATTATTTACCGACTCCAATAGAATTTGTTTCTCATAAATAGAAGACAAATGCGTTCATTGAAGCTTTTCGGTCAGTTTTTAAAGGCGTTTTTTTATTATTTTGCAAGACCATTTACATAAAGATTTATGGCCTAAGAGGCCTATGTAGAGATAAAACCGCTTGTCTGCGATTGGTACAGACGAGGTCTGTTACGCCTTACCACCTTAAGAGCCAAAATCGCTAGCATCTCGCGTCGTCTTTTTAGGGTTCCGTAGCCGAATGGCAAAAACGGAACCCTTATAGTTTCATCAAGTCTGTCTGTCTGTCTGTCCGTCCATATGTCACAGCCACTTTATTTTGAAACTATTAGCATCTCACCACTGAAAATTGGTAAGTATGTATCTTGTTAACTGCTTTCCGATTCAGAAACTGCTTTCCGATTTCCGAAGAAGAAACAAAAAGTTAAAAATGATATGTCTATGAATAGGTCTTTCAAAATAACAATAAGGTTTCTAAAACAACTTATTCTAAAAGTGTAACATTTGAGAGATGGACGCAAAGTGGTAAAATGGGCGTCCCCCCCATCAAACTTTTGAACTAAGAAAGTGAAAATTTTGAAAACAATCTATGATGTAGATCTTAACAAAAAGTTTCAACGAAAATTGGTTTGAATGAGATCGAACCAGTAGTTTTTGAGATATTGCACATTTTTGTTAACCGCAAACATAACTTTGTCTTTCATACAAACACTATGAAAAACCAAGTTATTCTTGCTGGCAAGAAATATTATGATAATTAATTTCTCTATGTGGAAGTAAGTGGACCCCGAATTCAGTTTAATTAAGGGTGGTACGGAACCCTCAGTGCGCGGGTCCGACTCGCGCTTGGCCGGTTTTTTTTAAGTGACGCACGTTGAGTTGCGTGTGCAATCGATTTTCATTGAAAAGTGGTAAGGCACGAGAGGCCTTGACGTACATACGACTCATTCAAAAAGCACGTGTAAGAAAGACTGATATTTATTATACGGCAGACTCGTGTCAACCTGTAACGCAACATCTTTCGCCCACATTCCATCTAAGGGAAGCTCTTACATCATCTTAAGTATTTTCCTGCAATACAATTAATACTTAGTTTACAAAATAATTTTGCAACAGAAGTAAAAAAATGTCAACCTAATACTTCAACATCTTCATCAGGTATACAGCGAAGTGGTGTCCCGCCTGAAGAAGGCTTACGCGGGTGTCGTGAGCAGGATCGGCGACCCCTTGCTGTCGGAGACTCTTATCGGGCCGCTGCACACGCCCGCCGCCGTCGAGATGTACAAGAAGACTGTCGCCGAAATCGTCAAGCAAGGAGGAACAATCGAGTTTGGTGGCAAGGCACGTATTTTATTTATTATTTTTTTATTTATATAAACCTCTTTAAAAGATACGCTATCTAGTAAGATATTCGGATGTTCGTTAACTACTGTACTAGTTTTACTAAAAGAACTGTATATTTAGGCCTATACACTAGCACTTTTATTATATTTATGGGAGTCTCTTGGAGACATCTAATCGGGCCGCTCCACACGCATCGTTGTCGTCGAGATGTAGAACTAGAATTATAGAGTTCAGTGGTGAAATATGTAAGCTTATGAGCAAAACTTTTAAGCAAATAAATGTGTTACAATTCGTTTTAAGATTGACGTGTCAACGTAAGCTCCTCAACTAACATAAAAGAGAGACATATCTTAGTTACTATCCGGCTCGAAGGGCCAAAATAGTAACCGGCTTTACATAAGGAACCGTTTCGATATTATCACCGTACGATATTTCGTAATTATTTACCATGGGAATATATAAAAAAAATGGCTGCAACCTACAGTGACTTCGAACGACTATTTTGACACTTTGACGTGGTTTGCACTCAGCGTGGTCAGCACTTAACAACAGATAATTATTAGACAGCACGGTAGCTCAATTGGAAGAGCAGTTGGCCCGGTAAGCCAGAAAGATGCTGGTTCGAATCCCGCCCGTGCGCAATTTTCGGTTTCTTATTTCATCTTTAGGAGATAATTATTCCATAAATCTCGCGAGGTACCTCGAGTTTAACAATCGGTCACTCAAACCTTCTTTACACCTCGCATGAGAAGAACTTTGGAATGAAGGGTTTTTTGAGGTAAGTACGAGTGGAAGTGAAACGTCTTCAGTCTTAACATTCGGGTGTTACTCATTTAACTGTTAAGTTTCTTGTACTTCCTTTAAGTTTTAAATATAGTAAATTAACTAATGAAATTATCTCAGGTAATCGAACGCGAAGGCTACTTCGTGGAGCCCACAATCGTGACGGGGCTGCCGCACGACTCGCCGCTAGTCAAGTCGGAGTGCTTCGCGCCGATCGTGTACTGCATCGAGATACCAGACCTGGATGCCGGCATCAAGTACAACAATGAGGTCGAGCAGGGTCTATCGTCTAGCGTGTTTACTGAGAACCTGGGCGATGTGTTCAAGGTATGTTTTAATTTGAATATCATAATAAAATAAAACAGGCATTGTTTTTGTGTTGTACAGAAACGCATCTGATTTTAAGGTTGCACCACCCCTATCACGCCTATAAGGCCGCGGCCCCATCCCTACGGCGCGGCTCCGTCGGCGGCGGCGAAAAACCGTAGCGCGTAAATGTTGCGCGTGGGCGGCAGGCACCGTGCTCCGAACCACACCATGCGCATCGCAGTCCGGCGCCGCACCGTAGAATCCTACGGCGCCGCGCCGCGCTACGGTTTTTCGCCGTGGAAATCTACGGCGCGGCGCCGCGCTACGGCACGATTTTTCGCCGTGGAATTCTACGGCGCGGCGCCGCGCTACGGCACGAATTCGCGCCGTAGTACGGTACGGCGCCGTGCCGTAGAGATGGGGCCGCGGCCTAATAGTTTAGATTCCATCCATAACATTTTATATTAATTCTTTATAGCACAAACAAAAAACAGTACTAATAGAGGACTTATAATGCTTTTAAAAGGCATGCTCTCAGTCGACTATTGTTTGTCATTATCATTGTCTTATCCTCGTTGTATCCTGTACAACAGCATATTTTTAACCTTTTGGGGAGGGGGTTAAAAAATACGGTCTGTTAAAAGTTTAACGTGTTTGTCTGTGGTAGTATCATAGCTCCCAAACGGATGAACCGATTTTCGTTTCGTTAAGTTTTTTTGGGTCAGATAATTTTATCCCGAGTGTTCTTAGCTATGTTTCATGAAAATCTGTTCAGCCGTTTTATATTCGCGACGGGGGTTTTATAAAATTTATTGTTATATCTAACTATACACAACAGTACCGACGTTCGACCTACTTCTTGGATAGTAGGCGTGGATTGTCAGTATAATTTCTGTGTCAGTTTTGAAAAATCAGTTTTGAAAAAAAAAAAAAGTATCACGCCTCTTACTTCATCATTTCGATATGATGATCCATTTGTTATTGAGCATCGTAATTGTTACCGCTTTTTGGAAAAGGCATATCAGGATATTAAATGTCCTAAAACTGAACTTGATTATCCAATTGTTTATCATTGTTTTTTGAATTGGAGTATGGATGTATGTGTGTGGTGGAATAACTTTGTTACTACTGTAGGTATAGGCAATTCTTGCCTATACCTACAAGAAAAAACGTAGCGTTGCTATAGTCCAATCAACGAAGCTTTTGTCACCCGAATAATTACCCCGTCGTTGAAACTTGGCACATAGTGAAAATAAGTAATACAGATTATAGATATGCAATAATCCAATGATTTTTTTTACGAGAAGTTAGGTATTTATACCTAAACATGGAAATCGTTTATAACTCTCTGTGAAAAAATTCTCAGTCTGAATTTGTTCGTGTATATGTATGTATGTATAAGTTAGAATAGGTAAGAATAAGAATCCAATATTTTTTTGATTTCCGAGATACTCAAAATTAAACTTTTTGCATTTTGCTCTATAACTTCTACCGAAAAAATTCTCTGCTCATTTTTGTTTTTTAATATGGTTTTATTTACGTATATAAGTAGCTTTAATAAGTTATCCAAAACATTTTCCGTTACAATATTACAATTCTTATTATTACTTAATTATGGCTCATGAATAATTGCTCAGGCAAATTAAATGCGATTCTTAGTTAAGGGTCGCTCTATTGCAGTAGATTTTTCAATAATCCAATTAAAATTCCACTAAATACCAAGTTTTTAAAATATAAATAACGGGTAATATTCAATTTACCGCCACTTAGAACCGACCGAGCGCGCGGTAGTGCAGAGTGGAATTTTTAACTTCTTTTTTCTAATAGGTATATTGGGCAGGTTATGTTTACCTATAATTGACTGTGCATTTAGCAAATACTATAATTGCTTTCTTTTTTATCCAAGATTTAATGTAACAGTTGTTGGTAATCTTAATAAATAAATAAAATAAGTGGTGCTTATTTGCCAGTCGAATTCAGTCCTTACATGTTAGGACGTAAGACTTATTTTGGCGAACGACTGACAGCGGAGTCTGGAACGCGGCGTGTGTTTATTGCGATTTCTGTCGGGCGAAAATAGTTCTTATTTCTATAGGCGGAAGGCTTGTAGTCGGCTGTGATGGATGATTGAGGATTCTAGAATGCCGTCTATTGTATTTCGGCGCCCGCGCACTCCATAGCTATCGTATAACTATAGTACCTATACTATTATTCAATTATTGTGACGGTATTTTGCGCGCGGTCCTTAAAAGTCATTCTGTACAAACACGTTTCAGTTTTCGTTCATCTCAGTTACCTTCTTGACTGATCAGATTATTTTTTATATTTATACGTATGTGTTAGACATGGGTCGTAACAGGTAAAACTGAATACCTGTTACAGCTGTTCCTGTTATCAAAAAATACCTGTTACAAATACCTGTTACAAAATACTCCCTGTTATTTTCATATTCAGTCACAAATAACTACTAATTACATGCAGGAGATACAAGGCTTATTTACTAAGAGAAGTTTGCGTTTCGGTATAAATGTTATTGTTTAGACGGCCACATAAAGAATGCAGATTCATTTTCAGAGAAAAGGTACAGGAGTATTTAAAGAATATGTATTTATTATAAACAGCATAAACATCAAAAAACAATCAAAAACTTTCCTTCATGCATATCAGGCTTTAGACTGTCAGTTTGCAACGCTATATACTTATTTGTCAAATTCCTTTTAATTTATATTACAATTTCCGTCATTTAACTACGATCGCGGTGGTCAAGTGGAACGTTAAAGTGGGTGTTCGTGGACGTGGTCGTCGCGGTCGGCAAGTGTAACGCATTCAACCTCAGCTGATTGTCAGAATCACTTTATCCTTGTAGTCCGCTAGGGGCGCTGCCGAACTGCACGTTCGGAAACAAGGATAAAAAAAATTACATTTCGTTTTGTTATTTATTACAGAAAAGAGACCTTACTTTAATTATATTATAAGTTTATGGAAAGTTATTACCACTAGTAAACTTATTACTTGTACAAAATTTTGAAAGATCTTCAAAATAACGTGCAGTTATTTTTCAATGTCATATGTATATTCGTTATTATTATTTGTGTTTCCGAACGTTTTATCAAGAAAGTTAAGAAACTAAATTAAATATGTCATAGCTGATTAAACGTAGTATTATGTCAAGTGACTACCACACTTTCCTGTATTTTAAAATACTAGGTGCTTCTCTTTCAAATGTACTATGGAAGACGGAGAAGAAAGATCAGTATTGTCAAGATCCAAATAACCAAGACACTTTGTATGTTTGGTTGCCAAAGCGTAAAGGGGTCAACTTTATTTTGTTAGGTAAAGATATGAAATACTAGGTGCATCTCTTTCTAGCCGCTAGAAAGCCACGGGAAAGAAAGAGACGCACTTAGTATTTATCAGATTGAACAGATAACAGCGCGTGAAGTGTGTTGGGACGCTGCGTACTCATAACAGTGGGTACTGGTAACAGTGACTTCATAGAACAGATATTTATCTTACGAGGAACAGCTGTTACGCCCGATATTTAAATACTTGTTATAAATACCTGTTACGATAAATACGCCTCATCGCTAGTATGTGTGGTATAACTTGTGTACTGCGCTTTTTTTATAGATGACAACGACTCAACGCAATATAATAATTACGTAAAGAATTTAATGAGAAATTAAATGAAAAGATGGACCAAGAAATAAATAAACGACGGTGGAAAAGCAAAAGGCTTAAGCGACACTTTAACAGATATTTGGTCTAACTTGGTTGTAATCAGCAAGTTTTTCTGCGTCATTTGAGCTAGGTTTGGTGTAAATCAGGATTGGTGTAAAATATGTTTATAGAATTTATCGGAGAATATTAAATGAATGAATGACTTATAATAATAAACAATTAAAATTACAAATAAATTAATATCAATTAAAAATTACATTTGATAAAATAAAATTAAAGCACGATTTTTTATTTCTATTAAAATCTAGGTAGAACATACCGGGTGTCCCAAAAGCGAAGGATAATCCTGTAACTGAAAAAAGGTCACGTTATGGTCTATTATATGGCAAAAATTTTTTCGTCTCGTTTCTTATCATTTCATTTTAGTCTTCGCTGATTAAAGATCATGCCAATTCCTAAAATGACAACTATTTTAAGACCTGTTACATTTTTTAAGCTCACAAATGATTGAGGCATGTAAATCAATGGCCTTTTTGACAATAATATTTGAGGGTACCCCCAAAAAATTTAAAAATAATGTAAAATCTAATTCAATTATGAGACTTTCATAGCCTGAAAAATATACCAAGGGGAAAGTGCCAATGACTAAATAACTTATTTAGTTAATGCCAATTTTGAAATGGTAACTATTATCTAGAAATTACTTTTAAAAATATTTTTGTGGCAATTCTAATGCACAAAGGTACTACTAATTCTAATGCACTAATGCAAAAAGGTAATGTTTTCGGACTCTATTATGATACAGTTTTATCGACACGAAATCGCGCTGACCATGATAAATGACGAAAAAGATTCGAATTTTTAAGAGAAACAAAAGAAAACATTTTGTGTCAAACACTAAACATTGCCCTTCGTTTGGTGAAGTCGAGTAAAGATTGTCCTGTTTGCTCAGCTCAGTTGAGTAGACGCGCACGCGACTTAATTGTGTGTTAGCAGTGTCTTTAAACGTTATAACATTGGATTTATTGTGCTTCGTAGTAAAAACTTTGATATCATCTATATCGATGACTTGGTTATTCAACGCACAAAATATTTTTAAAGGTAATTGCTAAATAATAGTTACCATTTCAAAATTGGCACTAACTCAACAAGTTTTTAAAGTAATTGCCACTTTCCCCTTGGTACATTTTTAGGGTTCCGTAGCCGAATGGCAAAAACGCAACCCTTATAGTTTCTTCAAGTCTGTCTGTCTGTCCCTCCGTATGTCACAGCCACTTTATTCTAAAACAATTAGCATCACACAGCTGAAACTTGGTAGGTAGATGTATCTTGTGCACCGCTTTCCGATTCATGTACTAAAAGTTAGAAAATGTTATTAAAGGGGGGCTCCCATACATGAAACTAAAACCTAAAATATTTTTTTTATCCAAACCTATACGTGTGGGGTGTCTATGGATAGGTCTTTCAAGATGAAATTAAGGTTTTTAAAACCATTTTTTCAAAAAGTCTAACGTTTGAGATATAGACGCTTCCAAAGTGGTAAAATGGGCGTCAACTCCCATCTAACTTTTGAACTAAGGTAGTGAAAATTTTGGAAAAAATATATGATGTAGATCTTAACAAAAACTTTCAACGAAAATTAGTTTGAGCAAAATCAAACTAGTAGTTTTTGAGATATAGCACATTTTTATTAACCGCAAATATAACTTTGTCTTTCATACAAACACTATGAAAAACAAAGTTATGTTTGCGGTCAACAAAATATTGTGGTATTTTGGCTAAGTGGAAGAAAGTATCCCTAATTTAGTTAAAGTTGGTACGGAACCCTCAGTGCGCGAGTCCGACTCGGACTTGGCCGGTTTTATTTTACACCACAGGCTATGAAAGTCTCATGTTTGAATTAGATTTTACAAAAATATTGCAAAACAATTCATTTTTTGGGGGTACCCTAAAATGTTATTGTCAAAAAGGCCATTGATTTACATGTCTCAATCATTTGTGAGCTTAAAAATTGTAACAGTTCTTAAAAAAGTTGTCATTTTAGAAATTGGCATGATATTTAATGAGCAAAGACGAAATTTTCAAAAAAATATTAAAAGTGAGGGTATCTTGAAAATGGTGAGACTTTTACTTGAAAAATTTTTGGCATTTAATAGGCCATAACGTGACCTATTTGCAGTTACAGGATTATCCTTCGTTTTGGGACACCCTGTATATTAACGATCTGATTAATGAAAAATATGACTGCCCCATTACCTATAGATTCAATGGAAATCAAAATACTGTTGGTTCTTCCCCCGCAATCTGCATAAGCAAGAAACCTTTGTACTTTAGGAGCTGCAGAAACAGCATACTAAAGGCATTATTTAATGGCACTTTAAGTGCCTTTTGCGTATAGCTGACCCAGAGGGAGCCCGAGTAGAACGACTTGCAGTGTTTGAGGTTAAGACCTCTGTATGTGTTTTTGACATTTGGAACAGATTTGAAATTATTTTAGAGAAGAACAAATTACAGCAAAACATTCATAGTCAAATTATTTCAAGATTTCCGATTAGTTATCTGTTTACATTGTTTCTAAATAAAGTGACTAAGATATAAGTATAAGATATAAGGTATAAGATATAAGGTATAAGATATAAGTTTGGAAAATAAATAAAAAATAATAATCAGTAACCATCTATTTCTAATACCAAATTATTTAATCTGCAAGTAAGAACAGGCAGTATGCTTTAAGAAGAGTTAACATAACTTCATTACTACATCGAGCAAACCTCCAGTACAGCATATTACTCCGGAATGCCAAGGCGTATTTAAAAAAAAAAGAATAAGCGACACCAAAAGTCTACTAATTAATAATAAATCATCATCATCATCATCATCATTATCAGCCGAAGGACGTCCACTACTGAACATAGGCCCCCCCCCATGGCTTTCCACAACGACCGGTTGTGAGCGATCTGCATCCAGTGCGATCCTGCGATCTTCACAAGGTCGTCTGTCCATCTTGTCGGCGGACGTCCTACGCTGCGCCTTTGGTCGAAGGGTCTCCAATCTAGAACTTTTCTGCCCCAACGGCCATCAGTTCTTCGCGCTATGTGCCCTGCCCACTGCCACTTGAGCTTACTGATTCGCAGGGCTATGTCCGTTACCTTAGTTCTTCTACGTATCTCCTCGTTTCTGATTCGATCTCGTAGAGAAACACCGAGCATAGCCCTCTCCATCGCTCGTTGTGTGATTTTGAGCTTCTATATGAGGCCCATTAATAATTACCAAAATTAATAATAAATAATGTTGGTTTTCTAATTTTGTTGTTGTATCCATTTTCAAGTGATTAAACTAGAATGGTTGCACCCGCAATCAATTAAAACGAATAAATCATTGTTTATGTTTGTTTAGTTTACAGTTTCCATATTATTCACTTTTTTACTTCCTTACACCTTATAAAATATTAAAGCAAAACAAATTAAACGTAACAAAATGAACTGATTTTTGCGTTTTGTCTATAATCTGGCAAAGGTTGGGTCACATTTGTTGCACCCGCGAAATTAGTCTATGAAAGACTACATTTTATTATGTTCTCTTTATATTAGTTAACAAAGAATTTAAAATATTTCAATAGCCAAGAGGAAAATAAATTTAATTATAAATATAACAACAAAATTATAAAACCAACAATATTTAATATTAATTAGTACCTAGACTTTTGGTGTCGCTTATTCCATTTTATCTTTTTAAATACGCCTTGGCATTCCGGAGTAATATGCTGGCCCGGAGGTTTGCTCGATTTAGTAATGAAGTTAAGTTAACTCTCCTTAAAGCATACTGCCAGTCGTTCTACTCGGGCTCCCTCTGGGTCAGCTATATGCAAAAGGCACTAAAGACACTTAAAATGCCATTCAATAATGCCTTTAGAATGCTGTTACTGCAGCGCCTAAAGTACAAAGGCTTCTAGGTTATCCAGATTAAGGGGGAGGAACCAACAGTATTTTGATTTCCATTCAATCTATAGATAATGGGGCAGTCATATTTTTCATTTATCAGATTGGTAATATATGTTCTACCTAGATTTTAATGGAAATAAAAAAAATGTGCTTTAATTTTATTTTATCAAATGTGATTTTTAACTGATATTTGTTATTTTAATTGTTTATTATTATTAGGGGTGCTATTATCCGATATAAAGAAAGTCATTCATTCATTCAATATTCTCGGATAAATTCTATAAACATTATTTTACACCAATCCTGATTTACACCAAACCCAGCTCAAACGACGCAGAAAAACTTACTGATTTTTTGATACACTATCATGTTTCTTAAATTATTATTTTTATCATGTCTGTATTGTTGTGTGTCAAATAAATGTTTCTTTCTTTCTTTCTTTGATTACAACTAAGTTAAGACCAAATATCTGTAAAAGAGTCGCTTATGCCTTTTGCTTTTCCACCGTCGTTAACTTATTTCTTGGTCTATCTTTTTAGGGTTCCGTAGCCGAATGGCAAAAATCGGAACCCTTATAGTTTCGTCAAGTCTGTCTGTCTGTCTGTCCGTCCGTATGTCACAGCCACTTTATTCTGAAACTATAAGCATTACACCATTGAAACTTGGTAGGTAGGTGTATCTTGTTCACCGCTTTCCGATTCAGATACTAAAATGTAAAAAAATGTTATTTAAGGGGGGCTCCCATACATCAAACTAAAACTTATTTTTTTTTACCTGAACCTATACGTGTGGGGTGTCTATCGATAGGTCTTTTGAAATGACATTGAGGTTTCTAAGACCATTTTTTCTAAAAGTCTAACGTTTGAGAGATGGGCGCTTCCAAAGTGGTAAAATGGGCGTCCCCCCCGTCTAACTTCTGAACTAAGGAAGTGAAAATTTTGAAAAAAATACATAATGTAGATTTCAACAAAAACTTTCAACTAAAATTGGGTTGAGCAAAATCGAACCAGTAGTTTTTGAGATATAGCACATCTTCAACAACCGCAAACATAACTTTGTTCTTCATACAAACACTATGAAAAACAAAGATATATTTGCGGTCAACAAATATTGTGGTATTTTGGCTAAGTGGAAGTAAGAATCTCTAATTCAGTTAAAGTTGGCACGGAACCCTCAGTGCGCGAGTCCGACTCGCACTTGGCCGGTTTTTTATTTCATTTCTCGTTAAATTCTTCACGTATTTATTATATTGCGTTGAGTCGTTGTCCTCTGATTGGTCAAGTAGGTAACTGAGATGAACGAAAACTGAAACGTGTTTGTACAGAATGACTTAAGGACCGCGCGCAAAATACCGTCACAATAATAGTATAGGTACTATAGTTATACGATAGCTATGGAGTGCGCGGGCGCCGAAATACAATAGACGGCATTCTAGAATCCTCAATCATCCATCACAGCCGACTACAAGCCTTCCGCCTATAGAAATAAGAACTACTTTCGCCCGACAGAAATCGCAATAAACACACGCCGCGTTCCAGACTCCGCTGTCAGTCGTCCGCCAAAATAAGTCTTACGTCCTAACATGTAAGGACTGAATTCGACTGGCAAATAAGCACCACTCTGCACTACCGCGCGCTCGGTCGGTTATAAGTAGCGGTAATATTCACTATTATACGTAATTGATATTTTAAAAACTTGGTATTTAGTGGAATTTTAATTGGATTATTGAAAAATCTACTGCAATAGAGCGACCCCTAACTAAGAAACGCATTAAATTTGCCTGAGCAATTATTCACGAGCCATAATTAAGTAATAATAAGAATTGTAATATTGTAAAGAAAAATGTTTTGGATAACTTATTAAAGCTACTTATATACGTAAATAAAACCATATTAAAAAACAAAAATGGGCAGAGAATTTTTTCGGTAGAAGTTATAGAGCAAAATGCAAAAAGTTTAATTTTGAGTATCTCGGAAATCAAAAAAATATTGGATTCTTATTCTTACCTATTCTAACTTATACATACATACGTATACACGAACAATTTCAGACTGAGAATTTTTTCACAGAGAGTTATAAACGCTTTCCATGTTTAGGTATAAATACCTAACTTCTCGTAAAAAAAATCATTGGATTATTGTATATCTATAATCTGTATTACTTATTTTCACTATGTGCCAAGTTTCAACGACGGGAGAATTATTCGGATGTCTCCATACAACGAATCTCCTCGTTGATTGGACTACTAATCTTATTCCACATTCCAGTGGATCGGCCCCCACGGCTCCGACTGCGGCATCGTCAACGTGAACATACCGACCAACGGCGCGGAGGTGGGCGGCGCGTTCGGCGGCGAGAAAGCGACCGGCGGCGGGCGCGAGTGCGGATCCGACGCGTGGAAGAACTACATGCGCCGCTCCACTGTCACCATAAACTACTCGGGCACCATCAAGCTGGCCCAGAACATCAAGTTTGGCGACGAATAGGTTAATAACCTTATCACACCGTTAGATACACCGATACAGTAACTGAAAGATTGATGACTAACATTTGTATTTGAGTGTATTTTTACTTTAACATCGTGGAAGTTAAAAAATACGAGAGTATGTGTGAATAACATATCTTTTATACTACATTTTAAGCTGTGCGAGTGTATGTAAATAATATAAAGACTGATTGTAAGTAAATAAAAGTTTATTACAAGTTTTGTAATCCATTTTTTCCTTAAACCTTTTATTGGATATTAATAGTGCTTTTAAAATGCATTGAGAAATACACCATGTAATGAGTCCCTAGATTTTTGTTGAAAAAACAAACAAAATTGATCTATGTCAACAATTTTTTTACAAATATCCTGCAATCAATTCATTTACCTACTTTACAAAATGTCATAGAAAATATTTCATAAATATTATGTACACTTACAAGATAGGCTACAATATTGAGTTAGTGTCAAGAGTGGGAGTGATGTACCCTCCATAGATCGACGGCGATGTCGCGCGACTGTTGCTTGTGGAATTTATATGTGGCAGGCAAGTCGTAGCGTAGCTCTGCAACCACGCTACCTTTTACACCCCACTCTTTGATCTTCTTTTGAATATGTGACCTGCAGAAAAAATCCATTTGTTTCAGTCATTTAAGCACAATGGGTTATCTGAGTGACATCCTCATTAACAGATCAATGAATTATGAAAATAATTAAAAATGTAAGTATTAATCTTAGAGTATGAACCTTGTAGATGATTTGTGTAAAGAATAAACACTATCAGAACTCAATCTGAGTGCAGCCTGCAGAAACTTCATGTCAATGCCAGAGTTGTTCTTTGTACCAAATGGAGGATTCATTAGTACAGTGTCGAAATAGTTTTCAAGCCTAAAACAAAAGTGATCAGTTTTATCAGTAGAACTAATTTAGTGCTGGTTTCCACCTCATAGACCACAAGCAAATTAGCTTACCTAAAAATGTCATTACTAAGAAAATCACATTGTATAGCATCAATGTTAGTAATCTCCATGTCTTCAACATTTTCCTGGAATATTTCAAGGGCATCTTCATCTATGTCCATTGCAGTTACAGCTCCGGCACCCATAAGTACTGCACCTATTCCTAAAGTTCCTGGTCCACACCCAGCATCTAGCACTAACTTTCCATCCAAGGCATCAAATTGCGTCTGTAAGGAACAAAATGCTTTAACAAGTGGTTACTTGTTACTCAATCAAGCTTTCAATGATAAATATTACCTAAGCTCATACCTGTATAGTGTATAATGCAACTGCAGCAATATGTGGAGGTGTTTCATACTGCTCAAGCTTTATCTTAGGCTCAGTAAAGCCATTTAACTCTTGCAAATGTCCCTGCAAGGTCTTTAGCTTCATAATAGCAGACATTTTGTGATTATTTACTTGTTATCAAATCGAGGGAGGACTGGCAGTATCTGGTTTCCAAATGAGGAATCTTGAGAGACAAAATACCCACAAGATGTTGCGTTCGCGTGCTGCAATGCAGCACGATGACTTGTATTCACTATGTTTGCTTCAGGCAATTGAGGAAACCCCTGCAAAGTATATTTCATGTTAGAAATAATATTTGAAGTTTTTACGTAAAAATATTGTTGTAGCTACTCACAGCAGTGGCTGATACTGGTGGGATAGAGCACATAGGCAGTTGGCTCACAGGGTTCGGCTGTGTAAGAGAAATCGACGTAGCAGTGAGAGGAGCGACAGCACCTTGTTTCAGAAGCATTTGTTTCTTCAACTGTAGCTCTTCTAATATTTTACGATTAGTCAATTCTGAAAAATTACTTTTATTAGCTTTCAAGAGATTCCTTTGAACCACAGTAAATAATCAGAAACAAAATAAATCCCTTAACAAACCTCGTTGTGCATTGGGCTGTGGAAACGCCATCTAACTAAATGAGTAAATACAAATTGGGTAAGATTAACGCCCCAGCATATAATTCGAATAATCTTGGTATTAATTCAAAGTAATTTCATGAAAAAAAACACATAAATCAAAACTAAAATCTTTTGTGAAAATTGTGCTGTTTTTTTTTTTTTTTTTTTTTCAATACTAGTTTTACGGCCTCGGCTTTGCCATACAGCCAAATCTTCTTTTGTGTTGCCATTATAATTCAATAAGTTATTCTCAAAATAATTAAATCTTCTTCTTGTTGTATTCTTCTAATGTAATTTTACAATCATATACTTCAAATTCTTGTCATCTCTTAAATCTCATCGAATGTAGTCATTACATATTCATAAATATCTTGATAAGTGTCTCTATTTTGGAGTAAAGATGGCAGGAGGCGGGGTACTTCTTCATTTTTATAAATCTTCAGTAAGCCATCTATTAGTACGAGTCTTTGTAAATTGAAGGCAGGGCAGTGTAAAATCAAGTGGTCCAAAGTCCCTTCTTCATTTGAGCAAAAGTCACAAATGTCGGAAGAAATAATACCAATTCTCTTAAGATGTGCCGGAAACCTTCCATGGCCGAGTCTCAATCTATTGATGGTAGTGATAAATCTTCTAGTTGGGAATTTTAACTTAAAATACCAGGGTTTAACAGGAATTTCTTTTTGTATGTTTGCGTACCATTTTCCTTTTTCAATTTTGCTTACTTCCCACATTTCATGCCAATGTTTAAACATACGTTGACGAATCACAGGGTATAAATCGGTGAATGGGACAGGAGGTGTAGTATAATGTGTGTGATTGATTGGTGGAATTGAAATTTTCATGAAATTGTCAACGATTTCATTCCCAGTAATACCGCTGTGAGACGGCACCCATAAAAATTCTATATGTTTTTGCGGGTTTTCATATAGGTACTGTCTTATCTTAGATATGAATATGTTATTTTTATAGGATATGTGGCAACTTTTCAGGCAATTTAAAACGCTCAATGAATCTGTAACTATTAGGAACTTCGAATCTGATAACCCTCTTATGTATTCTAACGCTACGTAAATAGCGTACGCTTCTGCGGTAAATATTGAGGTGTGCTCATTTAGCGTAAAGCAACGGCCATATTTTCTCAGGGAGTCATAATATGCAGCTTTTGTGGTAGTCTCCGTTTTCGATCCGTCTGTATACACTCTACAGTATCCCTGTTTTTTTGTATTAACAAAGTGCAAAAAGTCGTTATTATTAGTTACTATGGTAGAGTTTATAGAAGGTATAGTGATTTGTACTTCTAAAGAACCTAAGTCCCATTTGTCATTATGGTTTATGCATTTACAAACATTTGTTAAATCTCTAATATTTTCGCCTTGTAAAATCTTATTACTACCATATAACGATAAATATTCATTGCTAGCTAAAACCTTAAGGTAGAACTTTTCAGTTAGATAGCGAAGTCTAACTAGAAGTGGTGGAATGCCAGCCTCTATCTCAAGAGAGTTAATCGGAGTGGAACACATTGCTCCAGTAATTATTCTCAGCCCTTTATTTTGCGTTACTTCAATTTTTCGGAGAAGAGGCTGGTTTATAAATTTGCCATAAGCGATAAATCCGTAATCATAGTGACTTCTAACAATTGATTTGAATAACATATTTAACAATTTGGGATCCATGCCCCAAGAAACACTAGCTAAACATCTCATTATGTTAACACTTTTCTGCATTTTTTTAACAATATTATCAACATGAGTTTTAAAAACCATTTTAGTGTCAAACGTAACACCTAAAAACTTTTTTTCTTCAACTAGATCAATATTTACAGAATCATACTTTAAGTTAATATTAACCGGATTATAATCAACTGTATTGCAAAATACTAGTGCCGAACTTTTATGAGGATTTATGTTTAGTTTCAGATAATTTTTATAGTATTTACAAAGTGAATCTAGAGCTCTATTGAGATAATTTACAGCCATTGATATATTCCTATTTTTAGAGTACAAAACAATATCATCAGCATATTGTAATATCGAAACATTCGATAAAGAAACATGTTTATGTATAAGTGATGTATAAATCAAGTAAATCAAAGGAGACAACGTAGCACCTTGCATAACGCCTTTATACGCTTTTTTTGGACCAAATATTGATTGATTGAATTTTATATAAATTGAACGAGAGTGAAAAAAGTTGAAAATCCATTGACAAACTTTTCCTGGAATATTTAAACTATTAAGAATTATAACTAATGTAGGCAAATCAACGTTGTCAAAAGCACCACTCACGTCTAGAAATGTACAAATTAAATAGCTATAATCATCTAATGTATCTTGAATATCACCTGAAAATTTAACTAAGCTGTCAGTGGTGCTACGGCCTTTTCGGAATCCATATTGTTCAAAGGGTACCACCGATCTTGATTCTATATACAATTCTAACCTATTTTTCAACATATTTTCAAAAACTTTGCCTATACAAGAGGAGAGAGAAATAGGCCTGTACGATTCAGCTAGTTCGGGATCTTTTTCTAGTTTAAGGATTGGGACTACAGCCACGCATTTCCAAGAATCAGGAATAAGGTTATGTTTCCACAATTGATTAAATATATTGAGTAAAACAGTTTTAGCAGATGCGTGTAGTTTTTTTATTAAAATATATGGTATATTATCTAAACCAGGTGACGTATCTCTTCTGCTTTGTAAAGAAAAGTTAAATTCTTCTTCAGAAAATGGGAGATTTAAATGCACATTTAATTCATTATTTTCAAAAATATTATTTAAATGGTCTATATTCTCCGATGGTGGGCTTATAGTTAACCTATTCAAAAAATCATCGACAAAACAGTCATTTTTATTCCTAGAATTAGTTTTCTTCCTGTTAAAAACTTTAATCATGTTCCAAATCCGACTAATTGGAGTATTCCTATCAAACCCTGAGCACAAATTTTCCCAGCTTGTTTTTTTGGCCTTCTTAATAATTAGTTTTTTTTGGGCTTCCAGTTTCTTGTAAATCAAATAATTTTCTACAGTGGGATATCTTCTATACATAAAAAGCGCTAATTTACATTCTTTAATGGCGTTAGAACAAGAATCGTTCCACCACGGTACAGGTTTATTCACTTTTTGTCCAGGGTATTTATTTTTATATAAAGGTACAAATTCGTCTCGTAATTCATAAATTAAATCACAAAATCTGTCATACGCTTTGACAGGATCATGCTCTAATGAAATGTCATTGAAATATTCTTGAGATTTGTTGGTATAACCCAACCAGTCAGTTTTGTTATAAAGATATTTTTCAAATTTTGGACCGTTATCATACAGTTCAACAGTGACATCAAGATTGACTATTGTGGGAAAGTGATAACTTCCAAGTGTATCCTCGGAGTATACAGACCATTCTATAGATGACGCTAAATTTGGAGATGTAAAAGCTATATCAATTGCTGATGGAGACTGATTTGGACGATTTAATGTCGTAAATTCACCATTATTTAATATAAACATATTAATCTCATCTAACATGTCAAATAATTTAATGCCACGGGGCTTATCTGTTAAGGAGCCAAAAGCTCTGTGATGAGCATTAAAATCTCCCATAACTAAGACAGGAGAAGGCAAAGAAGAAATAATAGTTTTTAAATAATTTATGGGAAACCTACCACTTCTTGGGGGACAATATACATTCAAAATACAGATATTTCTATTATCGGCAGTTTTAACGTTTATAGCTATAGTTTGTACTTTGTCGGTGCTAGGGGTGTCAATAACAGTAACAGCACATTGAATGGATTTTTTACACATTATGGCAACACCGCCATACCCATTTTGACAGTCCTTACGATAAAGATCATAACCATAAAAATTTATACTATCAGTTGGCTTAAGCCAAGTTTCGTTCAATAAACAAATATCTACTTCTTGTTTGACTAAAAACTGTGTTAAAATTGCTGTTTTTGGTTTTAAACTTTGAATATTGTGTTGAACGATTTTAAGGAACCCACTACCCATCGCCAACACTAATATTTTTAATGAATCTCTCTTTAACAGTGGATGAATTAATTGGTAATGTGTTGTCTTTGTTACAAAAACATAGGAGTGTGTCAATGATAGCTTTGAGTATTTTCTCACTGTTAATTACATCGCTTATTAAAGTTTTATCCTCTTTAGTATCCTTTTTGGCAGATTTGGACTGCATCTGCATGGGAGAGCTTGTTGCTTTGGCATAGCTGCTGGACTTTAGTGAGGGGAAATATGAACCTAGAGTCTGTTTGTTTACTATTTTAGCTTTATTTTCCATGAGTTTTTGTTGTTTAACAGGGCATGCTTTGGACACAGCAATATGCTCTCCCTTACAGTTAATACAGTGTGGTTTGTCTACATTGGTGCATTCTTTGAAGTGATGTGATTGTGAGCAAATAGAGCACACAACATTGTGTTTACAAAATTTAGTTGTATGGCCAAAAGCCAGGCATTTATAGCACTGTAATACAGGTCTTATATATTCCTCTACAGGGAGTCTGCACAATCCATAATAGACATGGGATGGAAGTACATTACCCGCAAATGTGATGGATACTGTCTGCAATCCGACTATACCTTCTGCAGTCTTCTTGGTAAATCTGCGAACAGATAATATCTCCTGAGTAGATATCAATTTATCGAAGAGGTGTTTACAAGTCAAGTCCGTGGGGATAAATTTTATGACACCAGTACATTCCGATGTTGACGCTGGAATGAAGGCCTTCAATTCATGAGATGTCAAAAATCCTGTATTTGCTAGAAGAGAGTTTGCGTTTTTTGGGTTATCAAAATAAATTGCATAACGAAGAGCGTTGATCCTTTTGATCTCTTTTACTCCTTTATTGTATCTACTGAATATATTGTTTAGGTAAATAGGATCTTTGTTGCCAAATTTTATATTCTCATTAGTACTTTGTATAAATACTGGAAAGACAGTACCGGGTGCATTATCTGGGTATACTCTGATGTGGTTTTTCTTGTAGAACGGGGCAAGCTTGTTGTCCTCCTCTCCATCCGATACATCTGCAACGGGATCTGCAGTTTTCCTTTTTTTATTGGATTTGGTTTTGCCGCCACCACTTTCTGACGACATTTTCGAATGTAACGAAGATTTATCGCAATTTAAGCCGCAATAAATATTATTTGGCGCCGACAGAAAATTTATTGAACCTCCCGCCTCGAAAGTTCCCGCCTTTTTTCAATTTTTTTTTTTTTTTTTTTTTTTTTTTTTTCTTGGCACCCGCGGTTTGCGATAGCCACGAACGGAGTAATAAAGGTAGGGAAACGGAAAGGAATAAACAAAACGAAATAGGAATTTATAAAATATAGAATAAGGATCAGGTTTAAAAGGTGGATCGGATTATATTCATAAAATAAATACTTAGTTTACGACGAGATTAAAATTTTATGTTATTAATAGATAGATATTCAGAAATACATTTATATATATCATAATCATATTTGTATATCAGGCAGGATATGGATGTTGGAAAAGGAACACGCAGGGATAACAAAGCTGAAATAAAAGTTGAACGATTATGATTCTGGCAGGCGAAGAAAATATGATTCAGGTCGCCCACTCCAGCACCGCACTCACATGCATCACAGGCTATAATTTTGAGTCTTGCTAAATGAGCAGGAACACATGCATGTCCCAGTCTCATACGAATGATACTGGAAGTAGTCAATTTATTCATATTTGTCTTAAAAAACCAAGGTTTGGGCGGAATAAAAAGCTGTAATTGTTTATAAGATTTTCCTTTTGTTTGACTACTGATCTCCCACTCTTTCTCCCATTTTTCGTGCAAGTAAACTTTAGGTAGAGCTGTTAGGTCATGACAATAATTTTTATATGGGAAAAGGTCCCCAGATTGAACAGCAGCATTGGCCAAAGAATCCGCTTTCATGTTTCCAGGAATGTTACTATGTCCCGGAATCCAGACAAAAACTACAGAAAAACCTTTTTGCATGCAAACATACAATAACTTTCTGCTTTCAATGATAACTGGATATGCATTATTTGTTTTAAAGGGGAATTTGGTTAATGCTTGAAGAGCACTTTTTGAGTCACAAAAAATTACAGTTTTATTTAGTCTCATTAATAAAATATACTGTAAAGATTTGAAAATGCCAAAGCATTCGCCGGTGAAGACAGATGATTCAGGCGGCAATTTTATCATCTGGTGTATTCTACACTGGGTGTGGTAAACACCCACACCAACGTGGCCATTATTTGAATGCTTTGAAGCATCACAGTATAAATGATGCCAGTCACCCCATTGATTATCTACAATTAAATTAAATTTAGCTCTAGCTTCAGTATCAGATTTAGAAATATCAATATCAAAAATAACAGTTGGAGTTAGTATCAAGGATTCGAAATTAGAACAAAAAACTGGAAGATACATTGATTTATGTGTGGGTGCTTGTAATGAAAGAATTTTGCGATAGCTTATTATCAAACAGGGAGGAGATTTGTGTGCCCAGTATGGAGAATTCTCAACATGTTCAGATAACAATTCTAATTTAGGAAAAAGAGGATGGTTTGATAATTGAAGTGCACGGAATAAAAATTTATCACAAAGAAATTGTCGTCGAAGTTTTAAAGGTGGATCAACACATTCTACCTGTAAAGAATTGTTAGGGCTTGTTTTCATAGCGCCTACAACTACTCGAAGGGCTTTAGTTTGGATGACATCAAGTTTTCTGAGGCCTACAACATTACACGGTTCTAGAAATTGAGTGCCATAATCAAGGGAGCTTCTAATAAGGGCATTGTAAATAAGTTTCATGCTAAAAGGATGAGCGCCCCACCAGACGCCTGCTAGACATCTTAATATATTTAAAAGACGTTCGCATTTATCACTAATATTGTAGCAGTGCGAAGTACCATTGAGTTTAGAATCTAAAGTAACGCCCAAAAATTTTGCCTCGTTATGAACAGGGATGTTCATATTATCATATTGAACTAAAACTGGTGGTGGACTACGCATTTTGGTAAAAAGTACAACAGAACTTTTGGAAGCAGACAATGATAAACCATTTATATCTAACCAAGATTTAAGCATTTGAAGTGATAAATTAAGTTCAGAACATACATTAGAAACGTCCTTATCAGAAAAGTATAGGACAAGGTCGTCAGCATATTGTAGCATACTGACATTGTTTGTAATCGAATTTTGAAGGTCATAGGAGTAAATATTAAAAAGAATTGGGCTTAAAACAGATCCTTGAGGAATACCATTATATAAATATCTTGATTTTATGGAATCTGTACATACAACATGAATACAACGTTCCACTAAAATATTTGTGATAAAATTCACTAATAAAATTGGTACATTTAATTTTAACAATTTATCCCTGAGAATGGAGACAACCACCCCGTCGTAAGCAGAAGAAATGTCTAAAAAAGCTGCCAGTAAATGTTGGTTACTGGAAAAGGCTAATCTGATGTCAGTAGTGAAAATGGCAATACTATCGGAAGTACTTCTTCCTTTCCTAAAGCCAAATTGATAATTACTTAATAAGCCTTGGCTTTCTATAAACCATTCAAGACGATTTTTTATTAAGTGCTCAGCTATTTTAATCAAGACTGAAGATAGAGCTATTGGCCGATATGAATTAGCGTCTGAAGGACACTTGTTTGGTTTTAAGAGAGGAATTACTTCCTGTACCTTCCAAGATGGAGGAATACTACCCGAAAACATTATGGAATTTATAATCGCCAAGAGGTAAGATAATGTTGAGTCACTTGAATTAACTAAAAAGGAATACGGTATTCCGTCACTTCCAGGTGCAGAGTCTTTAACATAAGATAGAATACCTTTGAGTTCAGATAAAGAAAAAGGAGAACTTATGCCGGCTTGATCTGCATATTGAGGACTAGAAGGTTCGATAGGTAAACATAGTTGTGGAGCAACAAATGGGGGTGCTAATTTATCTAAAAATTCATCTACTGTTGGTTCGTTGAGTAATATAGGAACAGTATCTTTGAATGCTGACCTAAAACGTCTTATATTGGCCCACACTGCAGAAGGAGAAGTATCCGGGGAAATGGAATGGCAGAAAGATTTCCATCCCTCCCACTTTTTTTGTTTGAGTAGTTTTCTAGTACTAGTCATAATAGCGGAAAGATTCTCATAATTTTCCGAAGTAGTATTAGAATTATATAGCCGCTCAGCCGCTTTTCTCTTTTTAACTGCTTCTAAGCATTCATTATCCCACCAAGGTGGGGTTGGTAATCTATTACTATTGGTACTTTTAGAGGGAAAAACTTCATCAGCTGATTCCAACAAAAGAGAGGCTAAATTTTCTGCACACAATGTAATATTGCCATTATGTACAGCCGGCAGTGATGTAATTTTTTGGTCAACTTTTTCCCTAAATAAAGTCCAATCGGGGTCAACTAATTTATATTTGAGCCTAGGCGAACGCATTTGTTTTTTTGGTCTGGTCATAAAAGGGAAGGAAATAATTATTGGAAAATGGTCACTCCCATATGTCAACGGCAGAGTTGACCATGAAAGACAAGATGCAAAGTTTGGACTACAGATGGTCAAATCAGGAGCACTAATTGCTTCCTGTGGTTGAGTACGACGAGTAGGAATACCAGTGTTTAAAAGACATAAATTATTACTATCCAGAAAATCCAAAATTCTATGACCATAGTAGTTGGAAATACCACTACCCCAAGATTGATGCTGAGCGTTAAAGTCCCCCATGATAACAATAGGCTTAGGAATGTTACTCAAAATTGGTTCTATCTCATCATAAATGGTAGATGATGGATGAGGTATGTAGACAGAAACGAAGGAGATGCTTTGTATTGATACAGCTATAATGGAAAAACCATCATTGTGCGGTGGAATAGGGATATGGGAAAATTGAAAAGAGTGATGGATGAGTAAAGCAACACCGGCATAACTATCGTGCCTATCCTCTCTGGCACATGAAAAACCAGAAATTTTGAAAATAGAATTTGGCCGGAGCCATGTTTCTTGTACAGAAACTAAAAATGGGTCAAATTTATTAATAATATGCAATAGATCACTTTTCTTATTATTTGCGCTTCGGCAATTCCATTGTACTGCTATGGAGAACTTCCCCATCAACAGCAGAATTTAACTTTTCTATAAGATCAAATTTATGGGCGGCGTTGGACGGTAAAACAAAGTTAGATTTATTCAAAGAAGTAATTAATGTGATAAGTAACTCTTTTATAGAGCATTCAGACAAGTTGTCACTGATATTATCTTTGTTTATCAGAATACTTTTACTAGGAGCAAAAGGAGTATTGTAATCATTTACTAAAGCTTGGTGTTCATCTCTGTTATAGCTTTTGCCAGGTTTGAACGGGGATCTTGGTTTCATTAAAACTGTTTTTTTGTAAGAGTTCCAACCAGGATTATTATTGTGTACATATTTAAGTTTGGAGTTTGAAGATAAAGGAGAAGGAGTTTGCTGTTGTGGGGGATTAGTATTTCTTAAAACATCAGCAAAAGATTTTCCTAGTGCAGGGTGTAACTTCAAAGCCTCAGCATAACTTATACAATTTTTCGCCATTGATTCCTTAATATTACGTTGTCTTGTGAATTCAGGACAATTTCTGCTTGTGGCCTGGTGAGGACCAGAACACAAGAAACAAACAATATGCTCCTCCTCAACATCACATGTATCGCCTGCATGACCCTGCCCACATTTATAACACCTGGGAAGGGATCTACACTGAGTTTTTACATGGCCATAACGACAGCAACGGAAACATTGAATTGTTGGATAAATGTAAAGATCAACCGGTAATGAATTATAGCAAAGATATATTCTTTTAGGGAGTATCTGACCATCGAATGTTACAACAACTGTTTCAATGGGAACGAATTCAGGTTTGCCATTGACTATGTTCTTTTTTTTTAAACGCCTAACTTTTAAAACTTTTCCACAACCTACTGGTAATGAAATGTTTTCTAGTATGTCCTCATCACTCCATTCAACAGGAACACCTCTAATGACTCCCATCCTAGTAACATTTGAAATAGGAATGAAAGTTTTATATTTGTGTTGTTTGAGTATGTCATTTTTAAGGAATGCATTAGCATCTTCAAACCTTGTAAAGCACAGTGAAACACGATTTCTCCCTATCTTTTTTAAGCTACCTTCCACAATACCTCTAACAGAATTCTTTTTAAGAAAATGGCCCACAGTAACAGGGTGCAGAGATAGGTTTTGACTGGGATCAGTTTGTTCTCTTTGAATGTGTACAACAAAGGGTGAGACATCAGTAGTCTGGTATAAGTTTCTACCAATTGGGTTAGTGTCTGTGTGAGAGTTCGTGTCTGGAGATGTGTTAGATGCAGGTACTGGAGGGGACTCATTTAAACCTTGAGTAGGTTGTATATTTTTGTTTTCAATAACAACATTGGTTTCTTGTACAGTGTAAGTAGAGGCAAAGCATCGACAGTCAGAATCAGTCACAAGAGTCTTATGGCCATGACGGCTTTTACGCTTTAAGTTACCATGCTTGCAAACTTTTCTTGAAGTTTTTTTTCTCTTAGGGAGACTTGCAGTTGCAGTCTCACATTCGTCTAACAAAGAACCATCCGTATCCATTACTGAACCTTCAGTACCTGATTGACTTTGTGTTATTGTTACAGAATATGACGGCTCAGGCACTTCACATGGCGCTATAAAGTTAAAATCCTGGTGGAGGAGCGTCCCGCCACCAGGATCCGGCGGGTCGCCCATGGCGAAAAGAAAAACAAAACCGGTTAAGTGCGTGTCGGACCCGCGCACTGAGGGTTCCGTGCCACCCTTAACTAAATTCAGGGTCCACTTACTTTCACTTAACGAAAACATCACAATATATTGCGACAGCAAAAATAACTTTGTTTTTCATAGTGTTTGTATGAAAGACAAAGTTATATTTGCGGTTAATAAAAATGTGCAATATCTCAAAAACTACTGGTTCGATCTCCTTCAAACCAATTTTCGTTGCAAGTTTTTGTTAAGATCTACATCATATATTTTTTTCAAAATTTTCACTTTCTTAGTTCAAAAGTTAGATGGGGGGGGACGCCCATTTTACCACTTTGGAAGCGTCTATATCTCAAACCTTACACTTTTAGAAAAAATGGTTTTAGAAACCTCAACATCATTTTAAAAGACCTATCCATAGACACCCCACACGCATAGGTTTGAGTAAAAAAAATATTTTAGGTTTTAGTTTCATGTATGGGAGCCCCCCTTAAATATAATTTTTTCTTACTTTTTGTATCTGAATCGGAAAGCGGTGAACAAAATACACCTACCTACCAAGTTTCAGCTATGTGATGCTTATAGTTTCAGAATAAAGTGGCTGTGACATACGGACGGACAGACAGACAGACAGACAGACAGACAGACAGACAGACAGACAGACAGACAGACAGACAGACAGACAGACAGACTTGACGAAACTATAAGGGTTCCGTTTTTTGCCATTCGGCTACGGAACCCTAATTAAAACTTACCCAGAACTGAAGAAAACTATGTCACAGTTATAAATATGATAAATAGGAATAAAAATACAAAATAAATAAGCACTAAACCTCCAACCTGACACTTATTTCAAATTAAATAAATGAGAGCAAGAAAAAGTACGTCTACCAAACCCGACGTTTCCCGCGCTTTCCCTTTTTTCAATTGTGCTGTTGATATTTGTCGACTGACAGCAGACACTGACAGTGACACTTATTGTTTTTTTTAATTTATTTAATGGCAAGGCTTTGGCCATCAGCCAATATATTTTTTATTTATGATTACAATTTATAATATACATACAAAGGATACAAGTGCATACAAGCTTACCATCCTCGGATAAGCCATACAGACTATTCTATATTCTAATAAAATGCAACTGTGTCAGACAAATGAGAAAGGAATCGAAGCCTGTCTTTCGCTATCCGGGCGCATGCCTTAGGAGTTAGGCATAAATATGGCATCTTGCTAGCAGCGACTACTAGAGAAGCGAGTGACTACCGACCTACCTAAAACCCACTACTTTAAAACTTGAAACAAAGTAATCCCCAGAATAAAACAAAAAGTATTATTTTAATACCATGATAGTCACATCATCACATCACATAAGTATCCTATGTAGCAGTCCTACTACTTTACTCTTTGCCACACTACACGCAAGTTCACACAACTGTAGTAATCTGTAAGATATTAGGTAGGTCGTGTAGTCATCTGTAAGGTATTTTTCATTGATTTGTTATTTGAACATCTTGGTAATAATTATATTGTACAGAATCTAGATTGCATACGTGTTTTGTAACGATAACGTTGAAACGTTATCGATGTTATGAATATAAAGAGTATAAACGTCACTGTCAGTTTGGACAGATGACAAGATCGAAATGTCAATCATGGCGCGGCATAAAAAGGCATACAGGAATAAATTAATTGTTTTGGATGAAACAGTTGAAATTATGTAAAGAATATATCTTGTTAAACAATATAATGTTGCAATGAAGACTGGTGTTTAATTTGGAGACCACACTTCAGAAGTGGGATTGAAAATTACGCCCGATTTGGTGAGTTATCGCAACTGCAGTTGTGATAGTTATTTCCTGACTTTTTATGGTGATCATCGTTGATCAAAGAATAACTTTGTATTGCATCAAACATAGATTAATCGTAATATGAAATCAGATTAACAGTTATATAAAATCTGTATCTGTTTTTTTTTTTCTCATCAGTATCAAAAATTTGTTCTATAAAAGTTAAAGCAGAAGTTTTATCTTGCGGTGACAAAACAAACACAAAATGTGTTAACCATGAATGGTTACTGTCCGAGTGTTTCTTTTCTTTGCAGAAATATGGTTGCTGCACTTGTGTGCACAGAGTCATGAGATGCACTGATGCCGCTGAGGAACCCATAGCAAGATACATTGTACAACACAACTGTCCATTGCGGAAGGTGACTGCGGGGCCGCAAATGAAGAAATGCTTACAATGCTTACTGTGGAGGAAAGTGCTTGAAGTTACAACAAGGCGCAGCAGAAGCAAAAGGAAATTTGAATTCGACCTCAGGTGGGACGGTGAGAACTAAGAAGTCCAGAGCTAGTATTGTGATTCTAGGATTCAAAATTGAGACAACCAATTTTTAAGCCATACCTATGTGATAGTTTTGATTATTTGTTGTGGCTACTCAGTTTTTCTTTTGTTGTTAAGATGAAATACTTGAATAAATTAACACAGAGAAAAAGAATAAGTATATTCCATACTGCCAAATCTAAGTACCTAAATATGATAAGTTACATTGTGAGATGAGATCATGGCATCACAACTAGGGTGTAATAAAAGTAAACTTATTACATTCAATGCATAAAATAATGTGGTTATAAGTTATACCATCCATGCACTATTCCATTGATAATGTGTATAGTACAACCTAAGAGCTGTTATGCCTATTCAAAGTCACTTATTATGTGTTATCACCGTTGTATAGTTGCAGTACAAATGTGAAATATTCAAGTTATGGATATGCCCAAGGCTAAGTTAAGGGAGCAATATAAGTAGAATACATACAGAATGCATTCAAAATCATAACTCTTTAAATTATTATTTGGATAAATAAACCTGGTGAGCACAAGAAAATTAAGCCTAGATCTGAATCTGCAAGTTATTATTTTAATATTAACCTGAATGGCACCTAACAGTTAGTGTTTTGATAGTCTTAAGAAAGGTATTTTGGATGATAATAGAGAACAAAGAATTTGGTAATTTAGCTGCCTGATAGTTCAAACTTTCAAGCGTAATGCCAACATGACTTTCCCTAACACAGTTCATCATCACTCTGTGTGACCTAAAGGTCTGACTGGAATGCTTTTAGCATTGGGACCACATTTGTACACCATGATTTGTGCAATAAAGTCTTAATAAATAAACAGTTAGTCTGTCAATGGTAATATTATGTCAACATAATTTAGTCTGTCAGTAACACAGTACAAGCTTGAATAATGTGAGATAACTTAATTACATGGTACATATTGATTGGTCAGCTCTTAAGTATCTCGCTTGAAACCGAACAGTAGTATACAAATGCTTTTAAAGTAAGAGATGAAGTAAGTTGCCACGCTATATTTTAATGCTATTGGTTTGAATACTAGAGAATGGTCTTTATTTCACTCTAACTACATGGCCATTTGTGTTAGTAACTATGACTTAAATAAAACCCATACCTATTGTACTTGGCTTTTGAAGCAGTGATTAGCAAAGATCTAATGGTAATTTGTTAGTGACCAGAAAAGCAGGCTGTCTAGCCGGTAAGAATTATACAAATAAAAATGATACAAAGTATTTGTGACCTCTACACATAGAAGTGTTTATTTTGGGTGTGGTTATAGAATATAGGCTAGTAATATTATATTATCTGTGATATAGGTTTATTACCTTTATATGAATATCATGGAAGGCTACATTCACTAAGCAGAAAAAGATACCTAATTTTTAATTTTTATTTTGTCAATGGCAATGTTAATTTAAAGTTATGTCTGGTGACATAGGAACATGATTTGTTTGCTTACTTAACGAACACCGAAGGATATGTGTTAAAAGAGTACACTTAATGAATTAAAAGCAATACATGCGAGTTTCAAATTCATTTGCAGAAAGTGTATATTTTAGGCGGTCTTATCACTGGAAGTGATTTATACCAGGCAATTTCTTTTATATTCAGTAATAATTGTATGTTAAGAGGAAAATACTTCAATTTTAATTACAAGTTTCATAATTCAGTGGCTTTAATTGATGACTTGAAATCATAAATGTGATATAATTTTAGGGTTTATTAGTTTTATGCAGTTCATTCAATTCACATTCAAAGAGAGTTCATAACATATTTTGTTGAGGGTGTTTTGACTAGTTTGGTGGTGCCTGTATTTTCGTTTTGTTGGTATTGTTGTTCAAATTTCTGCAACAATGAGTAGTATTGTTGATGGAAATATTATTATATGATGGTCAAATGACCAAAATGTGTATGTATGACACTGTTGAAGGCTATAAGCCTACAGTAATTAGTGAAAATGAAACTGAAGTTTTGATCTGTCGACGTTTAGTTATTATTAGAATTATTGATGAGTGGGTATCATAGGTACGCTAAGTTGATTTATTTATATGATCAGTTGTTATGAGAAGGATTATATGCTAGCCGATGCTAGATTAATTGTAATGATAACGGTAATGACTAAGCATAAGTACAATGTTAAAGTCGTCTATATTGTCGGTTATTATCATTGAGTTGTTATGGCGAAGCCATAAAAAAAAAAGTGTTGCTTAAACGAATACCTACAAGATTGTAACGTATTCCTTAGAATTTGAATTTCGAATATGAAAACGTTTGTATGAGTTGATGACAAGTGGCGTTAATTCATGGAGCATTATAGTTGCTTGTGGTGTCAGTTTTATACGCTAGTAATGCTAGTTCAATTGTTATTATGAACCAATTACTTATGTATTTAGTGCTATTTAGTACAGTAGTACAGTATTTATTGTAATAGATTTTTGTGTAACTTAGTTTTACCATCCTTATGAGACATGTAGTTGACTAGGTAACGGAGTTTGAGTCTCTAAGGAAATGTGTCGCAACAATACAATTGTTTATAGTGTCTATGTTGGTAAATCTAACCAGACAAGAAATGTTTACCGTACTCTTAAAATGTGTATATGAACAGAAAATTACCTCAGTCAATGATTGCTCTTAACTTTAAGTTAAAATGACGACCCTCCGTTGAGGGATAAGTAGATACCTACTTATTGTGCTGATGACTGTATGTTAACTCTGAACTTCATGGCTGATAATATCTGTGTCTAGAAAATAGATTTATAGATGAAAACACTTTATGGCAAATCAAGTATTTCTTCAATAATGGTTGTATAGGTACAACTAATACCTTTATGACAGTGATATGTCAGGTATAAAGTTATGAAATTGTTCTAAATGTTTTGTTTTGTTGTGTCTTAATTGGATACCGATACCGACACTACCGACACAAAAGATAATTAGATTTTGATGAAGAGAAGCATTATCACTGAATACAACAGTTGTTGAACTAATGATTGTTTTATGTAAAAGTTATGTTAATGTGGAAACGTTAGTTTGCAGTGTATAGTTTGATCTGTTTTGGCTGTTGCTATACATGTGAGTTAGTGCACAGTGTTGGGCAAAATTTAGTTTCACAAATTATTGATGATGAAATGACCAATGATTGCATAAGTAAATCATGAGTGGTAACAATGATCGTTGGATCGTAAATTTGTAGATTTGCCCTGCACTGTGGGTGTACTACGGTTTCAAGGTAGAAATAACTTGTGCCGTAATAATTATATTACACTTAGTTTCAAGGTAGATGCGACTTGAACTACATATTTAACTTGGTTTCAAGGTAGATGCGACTTGAACCACATATTTACTTGGTTTCAAGGTAGAGGTGACTTGAACCGCATAAATACAAACGCAGGGTAGAAGCAACCTGTTTTATTTCTCTTGGTTTCAAGGTAGAGGCGACTTGAACCACATACTTACAAATCCAGGGTAGAGGCGACCTGGTAAATTTCTCTTGGTTTCAAGGTAGAAGCGACTTGAACCGCAAAATTGAGTACTTGACACCAATCGCAGTTTAATCGTAAATTGATCTGCTACGATAAGCAGAACTGGAATGTTAACAGTTTGAGAATTATAAATTATTCAGTTGAACATGTGTCTATTATCCGTATTGAGATCATAGAAGATGAGTGTATTGACAGTAAATAAAAGTACGTCAACGATTGGTGGTGTCAAGTAGCCAGTTGCAGATTGCAAAAGTGCTCATGTTATGAGCAACCTGTTCTGATATAATAGTGTTAAAAGCAAGCTTCCACATTAACGTAACTAAGGCTGAAGTTTTTGTAATTCAATTGTCTTCAAGGATAAGTGACTTGAATTATGATTATACAATGTTATAGTGGCACAACTCCTTTGTAGAGAAAGTAAATTAACTATAATACATGGTCTGAAACTGAAATAGTAAACATTAATTATGTTCACTGATGACTCAAGTAAAATTATCACTCAGATAGAATTGATGATAAGGTGTCCAATGGGTATAAACATATTTGAATGGGTTATTGCAGGTGCAATGAAATGTAATATTTGTTAGTTACTTTTACGTTAGGAATATATAGTTCAATTGATTCTCCAGTTCTGGTGATATAAGCGGTACGTGTTATAATAACTTAAGATGTTAGAAAAAATAGTTCTTGTTTAGATCACAGTGATTGAAAGACCCGTGGAAAAAAATTGTTGATTCAGTGGCCACTGTTTATTAGAACAGCTTTTACTGTAAATAAGACTTTTGCTAGAGAAAAGACTAATGGAAAATATACACGATGATCTTTACGCAGTAACTATCATTTCACAAGAAGAAATAGAATTGTATTTATTGGAATAGATTTAGAAACAATTGGTAGCAACGATTTGTATTGCAATAACTATTACTATAAGACATCATGACGGGTCTAAACGCGAATAAAAACTTATGAGTTGCAATTACTCACTTTGTATTTGTATTGCACCCGTTAGTTAAGCTCGATCACGGTCTATAAAGCGCTGCTGTGTGATTATTAGATCCCTGTAAAAAGTTTAATAAAACCAATCCTTTTAAAAGAGAAGGCACTTTTAAAGTACCTTAAGCTCTCTTAATATGTTTGTAGGTATTCTGCTCTGTGCTGTCTTAGAAGTCGAATTGTTGTCTGAATAATGTTAAATTGAAGTAATCTTATTGTTATTTCAAGGTAGCGACTAGCGACGCTCAGTATTAGGTATCAGAGCAGTCGAGACCCGATTCATAACATGAGTTAAGTAAAGCTTAAGTTTTAAGATCCAATAATAGATCAATGTTATTGTTAGTTAATCGAATTGGAAATAATTTCAGTTGTTTAAATGACATTGTTCGCGGCTGACGATCCAATTCGTTAATGTTAGTAAAGTAAAGTTAGCCTGTAAGCATCCCACTGCTGGGCAAAGGCCTTACCTCAAATGTGAGGTAGTATCAATCCTATTTAGTAGTAGTTCATTTGGTAATGTTACTCGGATTTACAACAAAATTCCAAAATCAATCAGAGACATGAATGACGTTAATATATTTAAATCTAAATTGCATAATTATTTAATTGAAAATGTTTCTATAGCATTAATGATATTTTGACGGAGGGAGTTTCTGACTGTATTAATTGAATTTAACTATGAAAAATGTTACGTAGTATATTAGTTGTGTAATAAGTACTGTTTGCAATACCTTAAGGCTACTTAGTCGTAAGTACATGATTATTGTTTTAATTTTAACTTTTATTAACTTTTATGTTACACTTAGTTTGCAAAATGAAGTTGAAGCATTATATATAAAATAAACATAAAACTATCCGGAGTGTGTTAGAAGCTCTACGATTGGAATCAGTAGCTGTTATGTTAAAAGATGTTAATTTCATATAAATGTTGTACGCGTTGTGTATGCTATTGTTTTAAAATGTATTATTATGTAATTCCCGAATTTCATAGGTACCTACTGCCTTATTAAACAAGGACGATGTAACTAAAATTAAGATAATTAATGCAGAAACCAGGAAAATCCAGCTAGTATGTACCCGAATCCCTTGAATAGATTTTTATGATTTGTTGAGTCTAGTTAGTGTTATTCGGTGGAATGGTATTGTGCTGTAGGTGTTATTTTAGGTGTCAATGACGAATCGTTAATGGTTGATTCCATCATCACTGTGTTTAAAATATGTGACATATGACGAATGTTACTAGATGTCTTACATAGTTTCATCATAAATAAGAAAACTAATTTTGCTGATTGTAAATGAGTTAGCCTTAGAAACAAAGTAAGTCTTATGTACAAAATAGAAGAAAGACTTGTTAAAATAAGTAACTGTTACTGTATCTAAATAATAGATTTTAAAAGTTGATTTTAATTCAAAATGGGTTAATATTAATGGTACTTATGTTATGTTTGCTGTTTAATTGATAAGTTATATGCAAACTACATACACCCACTACTACACGGGGTCGTGTAATATTGCGGATGGCCGAATGTAGTAATCTGTAAGATATTAGGTAGGTCGTGTAGTCATCTGTAAGGTATTTTTCATTGATTTGTTATTTGAACATCTTGGTAATAATTATATTGTACAGAATCTAGATTGCATACGTGTTTTGTAACGATAACGTTGAAACGTTATCGATGTTATGAATATAAAGAGTATAAACGTCACTGTCAGTTTGGACAGATGACAAGATCGAAATGTCAATCATGGCGCGGCATAAAAAGGCATACAGGAATAAATTAATTGTTTTGGATGAAACAGTTGAAATTATGTAAAGAATATATCTTGTTAAACAATATAATGTTGCAATGAAGACTGGTGTTTAATTTGGAGACCACACAACACAACCAGCCAGCCCACAACTAAGCCACGCAAAAGTGGTGATTTATGAGGAGAGTCAGTTATTCTAAGCTACATAGTTATTTTTCTAGCCATCTGAGAGAGGACAATAAACAAACATTTTCATATAAAAGCATTTATTTTAAAACAATGTAGGTAATAATATACTTTCTGATTCTTGGCAAAACAGTCTCACGTAAGCAAGTCAACATTTGGCCTCTCTTAAGAATAAACATAAGACTAACATGCGCTGCCATAACTCACAAATAAAATTGAAATATCAGATAAATAATCCGTACACATAGGCGTTAAATAAAATTATTCATGTCTACATTGCAGTTACCATTGCATCTCAGTTGAGCAACATTATTTTAGTTTTTTAATATAGTAAATTATTCTAAATTAAAAGGGAACATTCATATTACTAGAATTGACTCACAATATTAGAAATATAAAACCGTCTACTGCGTGTACCTAATTTTAACAGTTTTCACAGACGCAGACATTTGAGTCCACAATGAGTTTGTGGTTAGTAGGTATGATAAAATTTCATAATAAATGCACAACAAAAATAGAATTTCAGTTGCCTTTGTCTTTTATGTTTACAAAAATATTTATATAACAATTTAGAAATAATTATAACAGATTTCATATAAACAATTTGGAATAATATTGCACAAGCTCAAAGCTAAATTATAATGTGCATTTTTAAATACTATTAAATATAACAACAAATCAACACAACTTTCATAATTCTAGCTAGACGATTAGATTGACTCATTCAATGACACATAATACCTGCAAGTGTCGCGCTGCAGACGGCGTAGACATCAAGTGCATGATTAAAAAACATATAGCCAATAGGACGCAAAATCCACATCTGTAAGGCCACTTTTCACAAGTACACTAGACGAGCCTTTGGCTGCGCCTGCGACTTCAATATCAGTTCTCTCCCTCCCCTCTCACTACTCAGTCCTCCATGCCAAATAAGAGTACAACAAATGCAAAAACAATATAAATGTAAAACAAATTATTAAAGTAAACAACATTGCAAACGTGTGGTAATCAAATATTTGTTCATAGACCACCTCTGACGGCGGACTCCTCATATCACGTGGAGTACTTACATACCAATTTTAAAAGCTTAAGACTATATCTTAATCTAATTACAATCGTACTCGTTATGATACAGTCAAATTAAATTTTGATCAAATGATTCTAACACGAGAATCTACGCCATCTTCAGGGCAACTTTTTAGATCATAATATAAAACTACAGACAACAGGTAATACAAGTGTTTCGTGGTGCGAATGATACCTTCTATCTATATTTTTTTGTCTCTATGGCGATTCCTTATCTTGCAGTAGTTTTATACAACGACTTGATTAATTAGGTATAGAATTTTAACTCTACACTTAACACAATGTGGTCGAGTCCAATTAAACTACAATAATATCAAACTATTTTTTTTGTCAAACAGATCCATGACGACTAACGCAACGACCACATCGTGCGCTCGCCGCGTGTTGATTTGTTAGAAATCGTTATTTTTCACAGCACAGGAACAAACACATTCTGGACTAAATAAAATCTGAAAAATGATAACAACATTTGTTTTTAAAGACTAGTACGTAATTTTGGCACAACGCTGTGCACGCGCTGCACAGTGGCATCGATGTTGTTCTCAGTATATACAAGTTACAGATATCTGCTCAGTGAAAATTAACATCACTTTAGGGTTCCACTTAACTATATCAACAGACACTAGGTCAGGAACAATATCGTTACGATTTTGACTATCTTCATATAATATTAGCAAGCGAAGGAAACCAAAGCATTTTAGTTAATAATATTTGTGCCCAATGTGTCATGTTCGATGTATCGTTTTACAAATTTATTTATGAAACCCTAAATAAATAAGACTGATCCATTACTCACACTGTATATGGACAGCTGCCATTACAATCATAAAATGCAAAATAATGTATATTAGATTTTAGTAAAAAATTATTAATAGTAAATAATTAAAAAACTTATTTGAGTAAATAAATTCTCTTGTTCCATCGCTCATTCAGTGCTATATACAGTACAGAGTGTAAAAATAACGGCAGAGCAACGAGGCGGCGTTGCGCCCGTTGCGAGTGACGGTACATTTTAGCAGTTCCTTTCGAAAGACGAATTTACAATTCCTCTAATATACATATCAAAACTCTAGACTAGGATAGAAAAGGTCGCGCTGCCGTCCTGGACCGCGGCGCGGAGCAGCTCGGGCTACATCAGTACATTTATTTTTACACCCTGCCACAATGAGTATTTTACCTCAACAACACTCTTAGATCCGAACAACAATACATTACCTAACACTTTCCCTGTATAAATATATTATTATATAGTCTTGTAAAAGAAACCTTTGAAACCTCATAGGTTATTAACACTACGTGAGAAATTACACAAGAGCATTAGGATACAATATATTGCTACGAGTTAACTTATATCATTTGGCACTAAATTAACATATTGCATCTCGAGCATTCGTCACAAAAGTATTTATACTTGCAAATTCTTTAGAACTCTCAATTTTTTACTTAATTTATAATTAAATTTTCAATTTAATTAATTTTCCTAATGATAAAACTTTTATTGGGCCAAAATTCCAATTTAGGTTAAGATATTTTACAAACCCACCGTATAACACACTCCCCATTGAGCAACCCGTCCATTCCCATTTTAATCAATTTATCTAAAAGAGTCGTGCGAGTCGGGAACGGCTGCGCTATCGATATAGTTACACGAAATAATAGACAAGACGCTTTATCGGCAAGTAAAATTTGGCAAAATTGAGCATTAAGACTTTCGATTGGCATCGCAAAATAGTTAGATTTCACTCTACGTAGTGTAGTCACTGCGTGACTACTAAAATACCCTAACTCTGGTAACTGTAACTTAATGATAGGTACACCAATAAATGGGTGATCGCTAATCGTGCAGTAGTTAGGGCGCGGCGAGAGGCAAGCAGGGAAGCAAGTATGCTATTTCGATTCTACCATAATCGTAAATTAACATCAAGTTTTTGACAGTTTCAATTACGTTTTT